>VWZO01004363.1:0-17942 GCA_013396975.1 Bucco capensis
CTCACAAGCCAAAAGACTACACTGCCTAGCAACCTCTCCATCAGCCAAGAAGGTAAGTTTTCACCTTCCATTCCCAGATAAACCTCTCCTAATAGCGTCAGCCAACAGATTACAAATTGTCCTCCAACTCAGAGATCAGCAGAAACCATCAGAAAGCTAAAAAAGTCTTAAGACCACATGACATAGAACCTGTGACTCTACTGTTGCCTCAAAAATCATCAGTAATGAGCAAACCATAGTTGAGACATGCTAGGTCATGCAGTTAATTCTCTCTGTGAACTGAAAAAAATCAACCTTAGATTTGGGAAAGAAACAACAGGTCACAACAAACCCAAAAGGGAAATGTTTACTGGCTTTCATGATCTTCTGGCTGATGGCAGTAGACTTAACAACAGTTTACACAAATAAATGGGAGCGCTGCTCTAGCACTGGAAAACCCTTCTATGAACTAACACAGGACTAAGCCTAGCACAGGCTACCAGACCCAGTACCAACCTGGGGCTACCATCAACTTGTCACCCTTGGTAGCTCTTTGCTCCCCCAGCTGCTGCTGCTGCTGCTGCTGGGACTAGCTATACTGAGACCTGGAGAGTGACATGCACACCCTTGCTACAATTAAGCTATCACTTAGCTGCATGGATGCATCCTGTGGCATTGAGGTGACTGACACTGGTATCTAGGCTGCAAACTACTCATGGAAACAAACTCATCTGGAGAGAAAAAAGCAAATTACTTTCCCAGATAGAAAGGAAATTCTGGGTACGAAAAAAGCCAAAGAATCCAGCCCATTCACTCCCTTTGCAGATACAGGCCTGACCAAGGAATGCAAATAAAGGTCTGACCACCACTATAGCTCACAGCAACAATAGCTGTGCCCCAGTCAGCACATGAAGAGAGATTTAGACTACAATGCAGACCGGAGACATGGGCAGGGAGACAGCTGTTGCAACCAAGCAACAAGTTGACTATCTATCTCTTGATTAGATGACAGGATGCTCAGAACAATCTCACATACTGCTTTCTCAAGTGCAAAACCAACAGGTGTCAGTCTACTAATTCCACTTCTTTCTCCTCCCCACTGCCATTTACACACCCCCACAGTACAACCACACAAATTGTCACACCAGTAAATTGCATCAGTTAAAAAGCCAGTTGAAAAATAGCTGCCCTCCACACCAATTTCTTTCGTTCTTGCAAAGTTATTTTTAACCAGGACCAGTTCAGTGACCGATATTATCACAAAGCCTCACCAACAGTTGTACAACTGCAGCCAAATAAGTAGCAAACTGCCATAACAGTTGTAGTATTTTTAAGTCAGCTTCGGTGCTGAAGGCAACATCTCATTAAACCACATTGCTCATCAAGCCATGAACTTAAATGATAGCAGCTTCCCTCATTTCCAATGGCACAGCTACGTTACTGGAGTCATGGACAAGATTTAATTGCTACATTTGTAAATTACACCAGTATTTCTACTATTGAACGGTATTCTTTTTTTTTAAGGATTTATGTAATCAAACCATCTTTGTATATGTGTCTATTATACTTAATATAATACTGATCATAAAATATCAGCTCTAGCCAAATGACACCAAGATAGGCATTCTGATATATATCTTCACATGTCAGAAAACAACCAACTCAGTAAGTCTGTAGAGAGACACAAGGCGCCATGGGGAACTGCATTCCAGATCACTGGTACTTTTTTCACTGGCTATGTTTTACAATTCACAATGAATTGGTATCCACTAAGACAGGATAAAAATCACCTTACTAACACTGGGCCATGAGCTGCTGACATGTACTCCTCACAGTATGGGATGAATCTTTCAGCCTCTGTGTCCCAGCTCCAGGGTGTGGAATATGGGTGTTACCTGGCCTCAAAGACATTTTAAAAGATATAGAATTTGAAATACTGCAGTAACAAGAATCACATAAAAAATAAAGGGTACAAAACACAGGGGGCTGGCTGGGTGGCATGCAGTCACACAAGACAAGAACCTTAAGCTAAAAGAGCTAGCAAAAAAAATGAGCAGTTAATAAAATGGTCATTGTTCAGCACCTTACTTCTTGACTAGCCATAACACACTGAAGAAACTAATGTGAGCTTAGTATTAGTTTTAGTTTTTAAAACCTCAGTTTTCAAAATACAAAACACAAACACATCTGGACAGTGATGAAGACATACAAGGCACCTGCAACACCTACAACTTCCTCCTACTTTGCTGATCACAAATAACCCAGCTAGTTTTACAAGGAGCAAATAACAGTAAAATGGTAGATATTGTACCTCATAACAGGCTGATACGGTTTTCTAGTTCACAACTGGAGAATGAAGAGGAAAGGTAAAAGATGGGATTTTCAGTTCACTGAGGAGGACTTGGATGTTTCTTCCTCACGCAGAAGGAGGAAAAAAGCTTTTTCTGGATTGTACAAACGTGAAGAGTAAGACAAGATGCATGATCTCATAACCACAGCAGGAATCTGCAATGACAAATCAGACACTTGATCTATTTAGGAAAAATAAAATTCAGAGTATCAGTGGTGTGAATGTGTAACAAGCAGGTAGAGCAGAAAATGGATTCAAACACAAATTACACCTAAAAGATGAAGAATGGTCCAAGATATAGCTAACACTGGATGGCAGGGCACAAAGATCCTCTTCCCAGTCTCTGCCTAGCACTGTTAGTAAGATATAATTTAGGAAAGCATTTAAAACTTGTGCAGATTTTGCTATTCAGTTCTACACAATATGGGGGTTTGAATATTACAATATACACCAAACTGTTCACCTATATTCTCCTCAGTACACATTTTATTTCGTCTGATTAGTCAAGTTTGCTTTTTAGCTTCTACAGTACACAAATCTCAACTCTAGCACAACATAATTACCAGAAGTAACCCAAGGAACTGCATTGCAACACCAACAAGTATACATTCTGCAATCATTATGTTTAGACAGGCTTCCAGTAACTATTGGCACAGGATAACAACCGTTATCCTGCCAGGTGCTGGAAACTGCATAGAAGCTATACCAGCTCTTATCTCCCCTTAAAACCAAATAGCAGCTGTGGGCAGACAGGGAGGCTGAACCTTACAAACAGCTGCCGAAGTCCTAAGGGAAGGCTGTTGCCAGCTTCTATCCTAAAGTTGCCAAGACTGCCAACGCTTAGTATGACTTGGTTACACAGATCATCAACACGTCAAGTTAAGACACTATACACATGCAGCTGCAATAATCAGCAAGCATGTTTTCAACACTATATGGACCACATTATGCAGGCCACAAAGAAAGCGTGGTTTATAATTTCTAGCCCATTCTGCTCGTGTCAAAAGTATAAAAACCAAATCCCTTACCTACCTGCGGGCTAGATAAGAAACAAAACTGAAAAAAGCCCCCCTATCATTCAACAAACACACATTATTACAGCAAACCATGTAAGCATATGCTTCAGTTTTCCCAATATCAATAAGACTTAACTAAAGATTATAAACAGCTCTAAACTAGCACCAACTGAACTCAATGAAAAGAAACCTCCTGATGCTTTTAATGGTTTAAGGATCAATTCCCAAAGTTAGAACATGATTTTCCGCTCCCTGATTTTTCTACGTGGGGGAAGGGAGACATCCAGGAAGGAGATGAAATAGAGCAAAATTACAGTGTGAAGAGAAACATTTTTACAATTGTGTTTTATTTTTCCCTCAATATATAATTACCAGAAACTGACCTTCAGAAACAAAACAGATTATAATGTTTGTACACAGTTTTGGTTTTCATTAATCCACTTTGAAACTGCTACAAGGCAAAAAAGCGTGTTAAGAATGGGAGAAATATCTGGGTGGAGGATGAGATTTGGTCTCTAGATTCTTGAAGAGTCAGAGTAACAACTACATTAGGCATTCATCAGACTACGTCTTCTCTGTTTCAAAGATCAAAGAATTTTGAGAGACCATTTAATGACCTTTATTAAAAAGCATCTCTATCATAATAAACCATGGGATAAGCATCCTATAAATTTATGCTGAGACATAAAAAACCCAGTGGGTGCTACATTATACATGCATTAATTCCCAAACTGGCAAAGTTCCTTATGATAGGTTCATTTTAAGAAGCGTTTCTGTGCTATTACTTCTGACCTAAGCCCTCCTCCACCTTGTATTATTCAAATGTTAGCTCAAAATATTTACATAAACACATAACTCTTACAAAACAGAAGGAAAAAACTCCACTGTTTCTTCACCCTAAGCAACATCCTTTAGAAGCAACACGAAACAAGTATATTTACATTTCCTTTGGGAGAGCGAACATAANGCAGTGTATTGGAAACATTGCTACTTTAGGAAAGCCACTTTATTGCACTAAGAGGTACATTCATTATTTAAAGACTTCCCTGGTGTTGGACGTTACTCAAGCTTAACACCAGCGTATTGGACAGAAACGCCTCGGTCCACTGCTGCTCTGTCGGGGCAGCGGCGGAGCGCGGAGCTGGGGACGGGCTGCCTGCACCTCAGTAAGCTCCTCCAGTCGCAGCAGTTTAATCCTGGAACAGCCAGCGCCTATAGGACGCAGGAGCCTGGCCTGGGTTTTTTTTTGTTGGGTTTGTGGAGTTTTTTTCCCTTAAAAAGCTATTTAGTCTCGTGGAATTTCACCGAAAAAAAAACCAACCAACAAAACCCAAAGCCAAACAAACAAACAAAAAACCCCGAACGAACAAACACTAAAAAACAGAAACGAGATGCGCTTTCTGTCAGTCCTTCAGGCTGAAGCCGGCACGGCCTTGAGTGCAGGGACCCGCTGCGCACAGCTTTGCTCAGCACCTGCCAGAGCCGAGCTCAGGCTCCCACCGCCCCCATGGCCTCACCGTTCAGCTCCACGCCGCCCACCCACCTTCTCCCCCCACAGACCCGCTCCTTGCGGGGAAACTAAGCAGCCCTAAATATAAAATCAGAAAGAAACACGCAGCAGGGGACGAAGACCCCACGCCCCGCGGCCAGACCGCCCACCCCACAGCGGGGAAAAAGCACGGCGAGAAAAAACACCGGCACTGCACGCATGGATATATGTGCCGCATCCGGCGGCTGCCAGCGGCCACCCTCTGACGGCCTCCAGTGAGGCCGCCGGGAAGCCTCCGCCCTGCATCGCCTACACCTCTCCGCCGAGACTCCCGAGGCCAGAGCAAGATACTAAGATGCCGACCCCCCCCATGCGACCCGCCCGCACGGCAACACATCAGTTCCCTCACCTCCAGCGCCGGTGTGTGGCGGTGTGAGGCGGGGCGGGGCGGTGCGGTGCGACGGGCCGTGGCCCAGGCCCCGCCCGCGGGCTGGCTCCTCCAGCGCGACCTGGGTGCCGAGGTGGCAGAGGCCACCCGGTGTGTGCCCTGCAGACCCTCCCCATCTCATCGCACCGTGCCCGCAGACTGGCGTCCCCATGGCCTTAGCTGCTTCTCCTCATTATTTGCTGCCTCTTGTCCTGTGTTTGCGGGTGGTCTGGGCGTAGGAGGTTATTTAGGGTACCGTGGGGGTTCAGAAACTATGAGCCGATGGTGCTTGGGAGTGCCGCGCCCCCAGGAGAGGCTGCTGCGAAGCGTCGTGAAGAGCTGCGTGTTGTTTTGATGTGCAAGGCCATGTTAGTGCACTGAAACGGCACTTGATGGACCGTTTTTGTCAGCAGGGTCTCTATCTCCGTGGCCAATCAGACATTCAGGGCCAAGCCTGTCAGCCTCGACCAATGGGTCACTATCTGACACATGTTCACTTCCTTGCCCCTCATCTTTTTTCTCCACAGTTGTGCTCATTCATCTGACATGAGCTCCAAGTACTGCTTCTCATGTAAAACTGCTTTTGGGTTGGGCACCAGGAGACATACTCTGAGCAGGATCACACAAGAACTGTCACTGCAGCATCCTTGTGCCCTCTGCCCCCTCCCCCATGTACACTGAGAAGGCCAAAAATGCAAGTTGTTAATTTCCCTTAATCTCATGTACTTCCCATGTTTGAGATTTACAGGCCTCAGGAAGGTATTCAGGAGAGTCTATAGATCAGTCTAGATGTATGTGGAAAGGAAGCTCGCAGAATGAATCCGCAAAGATTTCCTGCTGAAGAAAATAAGGAGTTGGGAGGCCCTCACCCACAATACTACTGCCTTCAAGGGAACATCTCTTCTGCAGGGGCCTGAGCTCTTCTCAGGGAGCAGACGGCTGTGGTTGCCCCCCTGCTGCACAACCTAAAGCTGCATAGGTGGCTATGTGTGTTCGTTACTTGAGAATGGCTACAAAACCTTAGTGTCTGCTCAGGACCTCTTTATTCCTGGTGGAATGGACTACTCCCAAGCTACACAAGATAAGTGTGTAATAGCTCTGCATATATAGCTTAATTACTGTTATCAGACATGCTGACTCATGCACTCTGAATTCCAAGTGCAGATGAAAATATTGCATATGTGTGCATATCAAAGTAATTGCATAACATTTCAATGTGCTACTTCCACTTTATTCTATTTTGTTCAAGAAGTGTATTTCATTCTGGGTGTTGTTGTTTTTTAATCTGCCATGGTATATTTAACAAATGATAGCAGAGCAACTACATTGTGTGTTTACTTATATCAATGGACAAAAGTCACATCACTTAAACAACAACAGCTTCCCTAGGTCACAGCTGCAAGAGATCTCTGATAAACTGGTTTCTGCTCTCATCCTGTGATGCTTCAATTTCTGCTTTTCACATTAGTGGTAGTACACCGCAGTCAGATGTACCATCTGGCTCAGCTTTGAATTTTCACAGTGGATGACACTTTCTTAATGTATTCCAAATCTACAGCATTAACTAGCTTGTGGTCGTATGAACATTTGGAAGATGACAGAGAATAACCTAATACCATCACGGCTTCTCAGAATCTCTGTTCAGATATTCAAGGTGGACTGTTTCACATTACGTTTCACCTCAACCAGCAAGACTTAGGTGTCTTACAGAACTCTTAAAAAGGAAGTGTTTAGAACTACAGGTGGCAATGACAATGGTTATATGCAGTGAACAGGCAACAACAACTCCTAGGCCCAAGAAAGAACAGACAGAAGCCCTGATTCTTCCTGCAACAAAGAATCCTAAAGTAGGAGAAAATCTCATCCTTCTTCTGTGTATTGAACTAAACAGGTACCTAAATTTTTTATCCACTTATAAGTGCACTCTGTAACAGAGTAACATCATTTTCTCCTCACACTGCCAGAACAGTAGCTAAGTGGCTTGAGTTCTGACAGCAGCATCCTGCACAGGTGTATGAAAACCAGCCTGAAAAGCACTACAGCTAGCCATGGTAGTAGATCATTCCTTACAATCTAGTTTTCTGCAATTATTGGTTTTGGTATTTTACTGGTAGATTGCTCTCCGCTAAGTTTCATGCTAACTAACACTTCATGCTGCTTACGTTACATGAGATAGCGAGGTAAATGCAGAAAATGTGGAGCCATAAGTAGTAGTCGAACAGATTTTTCTTATTCATGCAATCACCCTTTGATGGGATTGATGGTGATATTTCTACAGAAGACGTTTATGTTCATGGCTTCAAAATATTAAACCATCTCACAGCCTATGTATTTCTTCCAAAAAATATCTGAGATGACAGAAATACTATCAGTTTTATAAGTGAGTGACTGAAGACATGTATTCACAATATACTAAAGTCAGGTTTAAGATTCATAGTTCCAGATCAGAAGTGCTGTGGCAGAGTGATGATCTGGTATAAACTTGCTTCAGTGGTTCAGACTGCTTCAGTTTATATGAAACAGCTTTTAAAAGTTTTGTACCTTTCCTCCTTGAACAGCTTACTTCTTGAATGCTTGGGGAGAAGTCTAACTGTATGTCATGCCTGACCAAGAGCAAGTTTATGCTGTTGGGAGAGCCAGTGGTGCACAAGTCCAGGATGAATTTTGATGGAATCACCTGCTGAATCATTTCGCCAACGGAGAACATTTAACATTTTTATTGCATCTTTGCATTGTGAAAGCATTTGCATAAGAATGGCAGTACAGAGTGCTCAGTCCCTGCAGGATACTTAAATGAGATCCAGTTGTCTCAGAGAGAAGAGAGTTCAGGTGACCAAATTAATTTTTTTTTCTTGCAATCTGTGAGCTGGTGCTGATCTGAGCTACCAAGTCATTCCAGCATACGCAATCCAGCATCATGTACAGATAGTATTTTAGGCCCACATTAGAAATTTCATTTGTATCTTCCTTTGTTTTTACCTATCCAGCAGCCAGTTTCTGGACCAGTTTCTGAAGTGAAGTGGCACGTAGGAAGATTTATTTCCCTTAGCATCCAAAACAAATAAAAAAAAAAAGAAAAAGAAACTAAAAAAGGATTTCTGGAAATCTGAAAATGCAGAAAAGGGCAAGACTGAGTAGCAATGAGTAACAAAGCCTTTTGCATCAAAAGCCTTCCTCTAGATGATGACTTATGAAGGAGTTAAAACTCAGCATGCTGTTTTAAGACTGACAATTTTGTGATATGTTCATTTGGAGAGAGATTATTCTTTCTAGAAATGTATAGGACTACAGAGAGTTCTACTTCTTTTCTTAATCACAATATGCAATTTTCTTGTCTCTCCAATGTTCTTTTTCCACCATGTGTTTGAAGATTATGCAAGGCTTTACTAAAAAAAAAAAACAAACTAAAAAACATACCCCATGTTTTCTAGGTCTGCTAGTTTGATGAGCTTACAAAAATAATAAAAAAGAATATATTTACAATAATATTAAGCATGCTCATTAAGAATGCACCTTACAGGAAATTAAAATTTGTTTCATATTTGTTTGAATAGTCAAGGATAGTTTTTTCTTTCTGTCTAATAATTGCTGATATCACAACCTTTTTCTAGTCTTACATACTGCCATGGAGATGTAAGCTATTGTCCTGGTTTGGGCTGGAGCAGAATTAATTCTGCTAAGAGGGTATTGCTCCTAGCCAGTGTTCCTTTAAAAGGGACTGTATTCATCTGAAAGCTGGCAGTATGTTTTCATAACATGCTATCATCCTCTAATAGCTTAAGCCTNGGTGTGTTATCATGTCTACACTAAGACTGAGCTTTGTTTGCTGAAAACAACAGCAGGACGGAAGGCCTATAAGGGCACTGAATGCTTTTAAGAAAGCAGACCTTCTTCAACAAGGATTACCTGGATTTGTGACGACTGCTTTCAGAAAAGCTTGTCTTTGGTATTGGAGAACTGATTGCTTGTTTCCTTTTTTTTTTCTTTTCCTGCCCCAAAAGCAAAGGTGGTAACTGAGCAGAACTAGTCACTCAGCTATGCTTTAGAAAAGCTGTGCCTTGCAGAGAGGTCTTCATACTGACACTCACATGAGCTGTAATAATTCAGACAACATTTGTCTACAAGTTGGCAATTCAGTCATCCTGATTACTTCCTTAGAAGAAAACAGTTATCTTTGTGCCATTGGTATTATTATTAAGAGCAGAAAAGTTACACTTTTATGAAAGCAATTAAGTATACGGAACGATGTCCTCCCTGAATGACTTTCTGCAGTCTAACCAAGTTTACAAATGAATTCAGTATTTCTGGACTCTTCCTCCATGACTGCAACCTCTTAACCACCCACATATCCTTGCATTTGTTCTAGTTCATTAACAGTTCTAAGACGGTGCAATATCTTCCATGTAGAGAGATGCCTTATTGCAAGCTTGGGATTCTGCCCCTCCTCTGATAGTGAACCATTTGTTCTTCATTTTTCAATGCTGTTTTATGTTTTTCTTCTAAAGAGTATCTCGTCTTTGAAGAAACATGTACTCAGGATTCATGTCAGGGAGTATAACCATGAAGTACAGTGCATTTTCAACGGGTTTTGATGCCACTTTCCTGATAAAATCTTGCTCTTGAGGTGCTATGCACATGTGTGTGTAGTTGTCCTCACATACATCAAAGGGGAGAAGAAAATTCAGTTTCTAAGAGTATTCAGAAGTGCATTATTCATTTATTAGTGTGATAGGTTAGTATTTCAAAACAAGAAATTTTATCTGCTTTTTGAATGTGCAGACAGTTACATGCAAGTTTTATTAGAGTAATTTCTGAAATATTTTTAAAATGTAATTAGTGGAAGTTTTATTCCTCAGCTAAAGAGGAGTTCTAAACCCTAAGAAACCTCCTTTTCTGGATGGAGGTGTAAACCAAGTCCAGATGTTTTTTTCCAGAGACATTCCTTTATAACTGCACATCAACAGAGTTCCACTGTATATCTCGTTCTCTTACAGTATCACGTCATCATATGGAAAAGCAAACGCTGATACATACTATTCTTGTGCTGAGGCTAGCTTCTACAGCCTGTCTATATAGTGTAGTGGAGTGCTATGCAAATATACTGAAAGGAGCTCTGGTATCAGATATAGCAGAGCTGCATTACCAACTTCATTAGCTCAGACAAAGGGTCATACTAACATAGTTACATAGCTAGGGCTCCAAAAGCACTGTCTTTCAGCACTATCTGTAAATAGTGAAAATTTGGCAGACTTTGACTTTCTAACACTGCATGAGGTGCTGCATTAGCCTGTGTGAGCAATGAAGCAAATGTTCTGTAGTTAACAAGCTGCTGCTTCAAAGCCTGACATGAATAAGCATGCACTACTGTGAATTTTCTATTAGTGGAAAAGGCTGAAAGTTTTAGCAATTGTTTCCAGTCACAAAACAAGGAACAAAACAATAAACTTGACAGACAAAAAACTAAAGCAGAAGCACAGAAAACAGAAGCAGAAACAGAAGCAGAATTCCCTTTTCTCTGCCTTAAAAATCCAACATATTCAGAAGAATTTCTTTTACAGTGTCTGAATCTTCTTATGGCTACATTCAATGAAAACATCTATCAGGAAAACCTTTAAAAACAGAGATGCAACACATCTATCATGATGCTTGAAAAGTTTTTGCAGGTACCCGAGTTGCACATATGACATAACTGCTAACATTTATTATACTTTGGGCACTGCTATATAGGACTGATAATACTGAATCTATATGTATATCAGTATATAGATATATATATATATGAAGAAAATTTTTCTTTATCCCACTAGTTTTGCTGTAGGTAACGGTATAATTTCTGTCTCAACATTTCTGCTGAGTTTCTCTTTGTTACAAATGTATATTGATATTCCAATGTTATTTAGGAATAGCTTTAAGAGAAAAAAACCCAGTAGCTGGTTTTTTATTGTATTGAAATGTGGAGAAACATTCCAGTCTTCTTTCCCTTCATGGGTATTTGTTACACTCACAACTGCAATTCATCTGTGTTTAGCCTAAAACTAAAGACAAATCTGAAGATGAGAACGGTAAAATTTCGTAGATAATAAGCCTGTGTGTCTTTAAAAGCTGGATGCCCTTCACCTAAAAATACTTAACTATTAATGAACCAGTATCTACTCCATTTATTGCAGAGAGAGGAAAGAAAAAATACGATGGGATTATATTCTTGTTAGTGCTCTTGCTTTCCAAGCTTCATTCGAGATCTTCTTTATATGTCTTAATTTGATATGTGTTATATCACCACGAGAAAAGAACCACCAGTGCAGTAGGAGACAAGTTTTAAGAAAAGCTGTAAGCAACAGAAAACCTGTTTCTTTCACCTATATGTATGTTGAAGGTGTCTGACATTCTTAAGCTACACAGAGCTAAAATATCACAGCTCTTTTACTTGCTACTGGCTTGGTTATAGAGGTTGATGTCTTTTGGTAATGTTTTCACATTTCTACTCAGTATTTCCTGTAAGTAGATGGATTGGCTCAGTTAAATGAGAATTGAAATATACATGCATACCTCATGGCAAGGTTGTTTGCTCCAGATATTATTTCCTAACTAAGTGACTGTGACTGAATTCTGTTAGCAATGAAAGGGCCATTTTCTGCTTCATGCTAATATATGATGACCTTCAATGCTCATCTATATGGTTGATTTCCCATCTCTTCATACAGCTTCATTAACTTTCTGTGGGCTTCTCACAGAGAGATAGGCTCTAACCTCGTGCATGGGACTGCAGGAATACTTCTGACAACATTTATAATTGTCCAAGATGAATATGATTGTCATTATTATCAAATGCCCAATACTAATAATTACAGTAATCTTGCACAGATCAAGATCAATCCAAACTTTGTTACTGAGCCACGACTACATTGCTAAAGCCTATTTTTCCACTGGGGTGAAATCAAATTCCTACAATGCACAAGCAGGGGAGAAGCTGCTTGAATTCCATCTGGTATCTCAGTAGAGGTCTCATAGCTGTATCATTTGTTTGGATAAGCCACAATTAATATATTACCTGTGTTCACTTATGAAACAGAAAATAGATTAATATTTGTAGTTGTGGCAAACAGGAGACAAGTCTTCAATACAAAACCCCACTTCCACACAGAGAGCACTGAGAAATTAATACTTAGTAGAAATATTTCAAAATACGTGTATAAACTCTTCAAGGGTTTTTACTATTAAAAGTGGTTTAGTAGCTTCCCTTTAAGAAGACACCTACAAAATTTATCTTCCTTGTGCTAAATGCCAGGCACTGTATAAAAGCTGTAATTCATGCCAAGAACTTCCTTGCCTGGACAGCTGTGAATTCAAGTTGCAATGATGCAGCACATCTGTTCTTCCCAAAGGCAACCTGCAGTGCTTTATTACTTCAAACATCATGACCTGAAGTTCAGTAGTGTCCAGATTTCCACATATAGGATTGCTAAAGCTATAGTATTAGTTTATTTATTTTATTATTTATATATAATAACGGTCTCACAATTTTATATTTTTGTTTCATTTATATTTCATCATCATGCTCTGGTTTAGTGTTCATTTAAATGGAACAATGAATCCAAACTGATCATTTAACTTTTGGGCATGTACTTAACATTATGTTCCGTTCTTCAGCATTGTTGATTGTGTTCCCAGAGCTGTGCAGACATTTTGAGTTGCTTAAGCTGAAATAATTAAAACTATTAGACAGAGCAGTAGAAGTGTATAACACTAGATGTTTTCCTGTTGTGGGGATCTAAACAATAAGTTATGTACCCAAGTATATAATGTAAAATCCATAGGAATTATTTTATAGCCAATCTTCACGTCTATGCAGCAATATCAATGTGATAGCTGAAAGATGCTTGCAGGCAATGAAAAGCAGGGTGTGGAGTTGGTGTTGGGTTTTTTTCCTGAAGTTATAATTTAGTTTACTTACTTTAAGTCAGTGTTCCCGTAGACTGAAATTCCACATTTACTTAGCCCTAAGTTACTAGTCAATTAATACTCAATCTGATCTGATCTTTTCAGGGAAGGGAAGAGGTATTTTCCTGTCAGTTCTGTAGCGATAAAGGTAACAGGAATGTAATCTTACTTGTCCCCTACAAGTTTAGTACAGTCTATTTCAGAACATCAATTTCTTCTAATATGTTGTCAGTCTATTCCAAATTTTCATTTCAAGTTATGTTTCTTAAGATAACACTGTCCCTATTGCTATGAGGCACTGCAATCAGTAAGATGATGTGCACTCCCATGACAAATGAAAAGTTCGAAAAGAAGTTATAGAAGCTCTATTTGTTATCATAAAGTACCTGCAATTCTTCCCACTGTGAATCTAGGCAATAAATATTTAATTTGTTAGTATTCCTACAAAGAAACTTGATTAGGATTTTTATTTGATTATGTATAGTAATTCCTTAAATATTTTTATGATAATACTTTAGCTCAGAAAGTCAACAAAACCTTACTGTAAAAACTCAGCTGAAAGCAAAGAAAACCACCAAAACAGGTCAGAGCATTGTCATAAATTTCTGTCCTGGTTTGAAAGGACAAACTCGGAAGAAAGCCCCTTTAAGAACTTCCCTCTTCCCCAAAAGGAAAAGAAACCGCTGCACACAAGGAGAGAGTTATAAAGNCACTGCAGGGTCTGTTGCTGCCCGGAACCTGGTGGCGTGGGGGCATTTCTGGCACTGGTCGTCCCCCACCTCCATGCTCACCAGGGGCTGCCCCCCGTGGCCCCGCACAGCTCCATGTTGGGCAGGCAACACCAGGTGGGGCTGCAGGTCACTGTGCTGAACCGTCGCCACCAGCTCCGCTCCTACCCGCGCGGCCACACAGCTCAGTCGATGGAAAGGGCTACCACCCACCAAGAGTTTACAAATAAACATATTAACAGTCGGGAGGGGTGAAGAGGGAAAAGACGGATACCTCTGGCAATTCACATACCCTATAACAACTTCAATTTATGAGCATTGTGTCTTTCAGAAGCAATTGCTGAAGTAGGCAATGGCTTAAGTGCTTTGAAGTATTTCTTTGACCTTGTTATTGATTATTTAACTTTCACAATGACTGTAAAATTGCTATTATAATTTGTAAACTCCTATTTCAGACTGGTTTGAATTGCATCGTTGCGTTAAATAAAAATATTACTTTATTAACCCCATAGCACAGTCTGACATGTTTTGAGTCAGGGATTTGTTTGGTGATAGTTCACATTTGGCACACTGACAAATTCTTTGACAATCTGTGTCTATGAAATCCATGTCTTCCAAGCTTTTCAGCAAATGTCTAAGGGAGTGGGACTGGAGCAATGTTATGTGCTGCAGAATTTATTGCAAAACAGCAAGAACTTTGTTTATCTGTCTGTCTGTGTATCTATGTATCTATCTGTGTATCTGTCTATCTATCTCTTTATTTAGCAAGAAAGATTTGGGAGGACTTTGAATTTTATTACTCTCCTGGTCAGATTTTCCAGGCCACTAGGGATTTGGTACTGCTGCTCTTAAAACTGATAGCAAAATTCTCAATAATTTTGTTAGGATTAAACCCAAAGGCAAATGATGTTCTCTGAAGCTGCCAAAACAGTAATATAAATGTAGCAAATACAAGCTATGATCAATATGATCTAGATTTTTAGTCAGTAGCTGAGCACTTTGCACAAGGCTTTTGGTATCTTAAAGACAAACCAGAGACTCAAATGCAAAATACAGCATATAGCCTCATTATGGAATTTGTCACAGCTGAAATTCTTGAATACAGAAAGAAGAAAACTGATTACTATAATCTATAAATATATTTTCTTCCATTCCCAATCCTCTTTTGTGAGAGATCTTAGCCATCAAATAAGTTTTTGAAGGCTAGATTTACAAGAGTGCAATTTAAGCACTCAGTAATTTTCCATTTGATACAATTTTAGAAGAATGGTGGACCAAAATTGTTGTTATATGAAGGTGTCTTCTGAATTTACACATTTTGAAGTAGAACTTGCTTTTTCAGGCAAAACCGATGTTTTAAAGAGAGAGTCAGAGCACTGTAGACTGGAGAGGTTTTAAATATTGCAAGTAATGCACTGATCATTTAAACGAAACAGAGCACTGGGAGTTTGTCATACAACATCTTCACAAGAAGAATCAGAATAAGTACAACTAGTGTCCATTCACATAGTAATCAAAAGCTATTATGAATTTAGGAATGGATTTGAACTACTGAACTAGAAAGAAATTATATCCCCTTACTAAGCCCACAACCTCATTAATTCCCAATATTTCTCTTCCTTGGAATTAAGAGGAAAGAGGTGGAGAGAATTCCATGTAAGAACGGCTGTGTGTATGCTGAGAAGAGACTCTTTTTACAACTAAGTTAAGAACAGACCATATACACAAACATGAAGTAGTGTCTTCAGTTTCGGGCAAAATTCTTTGTAATTAAATCATAGCTATTAAGTCTTAGACTGTACAACTGAAGAAGAAGAATAATGCTTGCAACTGTTCTTCCTAAACAATTTTACATCAGTAGACAAGTTTTCAAGAAGCAGACTTTGTGTAGGCACTTAAAAATATACAAATGTTCTACGAATACAGTTAGAAAGGTCAGAAATAGCATCATCCCCATATTGTCTCCATCAGAGTGCAGAAGTGACAGACCACACACAGCAAGCAGGAAACACGTCAAGAACTTACTAGCTGCAGTGGCTATTACTGAAGATACTCAGTTTCTCTTTAGGCTACCTGCACTCGTTTTAAGGGAAAAATTAAAAATCAAATCAGCACTTCGGCAGTGTAGCCACATGCATTATCACAACTACCAAAAAAGACTCAGAATCACAGAATCATAGGATCATAGAATCATTTGGATTGGAAGGGACCTCTGGAGGTCATCTAGTCCAACCCCCCTGCACTGGGCAGGGACATCCCCAACTAGATCAGGTTGCTCAGAGCCCTGTCAAGCCTCACCTTGAATGCCTCCAGGGATGGGGCCTCAACCACCTCCCTGGGCAACCTGTGCCAGTATTCCACCACCCTTGTGGTGAGGAAATTTTTCCTAATATCAAGTCTAAATCTACTCATCTCTAATTTAAAACCGTTGCCCCTTGTCCTTTCACTGCAGGCTTTTGCAAACAGGCCCTCTCCAGCCTTCTTGTAAGTTCCCTTTAGGTACTGGAAGGTCACTATTAGGTCCCCCGAAGCATTCTCTTCTCCAGGCTGAACAATCCCAGCTCCCTCAGCCTGTCCTTGTAGGAGAGGTGTTCCACCCCCTGATCATTTTCATGGCCCTCCTCTGGATCCACTCCATCAGGTCTATGTCCTTTCTGTGTTGAGGGCTCCAGAACTGGATACAGTATTCCAGATGAGGTATCACCAGAGCACAGAATCATCGTGGTTGGAAACAACCTTCAAGATCTTCAAGTCCAGCTGACAGCCCTACACTAATGTTATCCCTAAAACATCCCCCCAAGTGCCACATTGTGTTGGGTTTGGCTGAGATGGAGTTAATGTCCCCATAACAGTTTTCAGAAGTGCCACATTGTATTGGGTTTGGCTGAGATGGAGTTAATGTCCCCATAGCAGTCCTCAGAAAAGCTGTGCCTTGGGTTGAAGATAACATGTGATGTTGTGACTGCTGCAAGGCTGGCACAGCACCAACGGAATAGAGTGGACAAGATCTTGGGAGGGGACACAACTGAGACAGCTGACCCAAACTGACTAAAGGGCTATTCCATACCATATGACGTCAGCTCAGGGATAAAAGGCAATGGTGGTGGGGGGGGAAGTATCGATGGGAAGAANTACCACTGCGAAGAAGATGTCTGCCCCCCAAAAAACATTATGCGTTTTGGAGCCCTGCTTCCCAAGAGAGGGCCAGACATCGCCTGTTATGGGAAGCAGAGACTAAAGCTCAATTTTGCTTTGCTTTGTGCGCATGGCCTTGCCTTTCTTTATTTGCTGATTAAACTGCCTTTACTGAAACCCACAGGCTGCTTTCACCTTGTTCTCTTTCCTCTTGTCATGCAGTGGGAGGTTTGAGGCAAGAACATGATAGAGAACTTTGGTGGGTACCTGGTGCTCGGCCAAGGTCGACCCACCACACACATCTACCCGTTTTTTGAAAACCTCCAGGGATGGTGGCTGCACCACCTCCCTTTGCAGCCTGTTCCAATGCCACACCACTGCTTTGGAGAAGAAATTTTTCCTAATATCTAAACCTGCCCTGGCACAACTTGAACCCATTCCCTCTAGTCCTAATTCTAGTCACAAGGGAGAAGAGACCAACACTTGCCTTTCTACAACCTCCTTTAAGATAGTTGAAGAGAGCAATATGATCTCCCCTCAGTCTCCTCTTCTCCAGGCTANGCTGCACCACCTCCCTTTGCAGCCTGTTCCAATGCCACACCACTGCTTTGGAGAAGAAATTTTTCCTAATATCTAAACCTGCCCTGGCACAACTTGAACCCATTCCCTCTAGTCCTAATTCTAGTCACAAGGGAGAAGAGACCAACACTTGCCTTTCTACAACCTCCTTTAAGATAGTTGAAGAGAGCAATATGATCTCCCCTCAGTCTCCTCTTCTCCAGGCTAAACAGCCTGTGCCTCTCCTCATAAGGCCTGTTCTCCAGACCCCTGATCAGCCTAGTTGCCCTTCTCTGCCCCCTCTCCAGCACCTCGATGTCCT
>VWZO01004365.1:1583-18259 GCA_013396975.1 Bucco capensis
GCCTGCAGTGAGAGGACAAGGGGCAATGGTTTTAAACTGGAGAGGAGGAGATTTAAATTGGACATTAGGAAGAGGTTCCTCACCACAAGGGTAGTGGAACACTGGAACAGGTTGCCCAGGGAGGTGGTTGAGGCCCCATCCCTGGGGGCATTCAAGGCAAGGCTTGCCAGGGCTCTAGGCAAGCTGATCTACTTGAGGATGTCCCTGCCCAGTGCAGGGGGGTTGGACTAGATGACCTCCAGAGGTCCCTTCCAACCCTAACCATTCTATGATTCTATGATTCTATGGGCATATCACTTTTCAAAATTATATAGCACTTTTTGAGGGTTTATGTTCTTTGTCTCGCATGTGACTGTGGAATTGCTGAGACAGTACTGATTTTGTTCTCTGATTTTTACAAGTTTTTTAAAATTTATTCAAATTTTGCCATTAAAACAACAAGAGAGTTACACAAAACTGAACTTGATTTTTTGATAAATTTACTTAGAAGGATTTGAAAAATATTAATTTGAAAAATACATTGACCTTCAAGCTCTTTACACTTTTTGAATTCTTTTAGGTCTTATGTATGCTAAGAACGAAATGCCAGCAGGAGGCTCTGCAGGTGTTCTAGTCTTTCACATTGCTGTTATTTCTTGACCTTGGGATCTTTGTAAATGATGAATCCTTACAAGCTAATGCTTAAACAAGGTGAACAGTTGCTTCTCACCAGCACTGCTAAAGTAACTTAGCAACTACTATAGCAGTCTGCACTCTTCCATTTTCCTGCAGTTCAGTAAATCTTTTATGCAGAAGACCATGTGATGCGGGTAGGAATCCCAGAAGGTTATGTGAGAGGGATGATAAAATCCTTGCATTGAATTTTTGAAGAGAATTTCAGTTTTCCAGCAGGACTCCTGTTATGGAGCACTTCTCCCCACACCATTGATTTCCATTTTCAGTGCAGGTTTATGATACCAAGCAGATGCATCCGTTCTTCTACTTATATTCCTTAAATAAAAATAAACAACTACACAGTAGAGGATGTTTTTAGTGACATTTCAGTAAAGTGCTTCACAAAGATCCTCTCTTTTTCCTATAAATGGGTAATTTTGTACTCAGAACAGCTTCTTCATTAGTAGGGCTTATCAGTAAGATGAATGAAACATCCTCTACATTTTCAGACTGAAACAGAAAGGCAGTTGTTGCTAACGAAATTTATTTATAGCAATAAAGTTACAAATTAAAAGCAAGTTTCCTTCCATGTTTTATTGATAAATGTAATTGAGTCTAGTCAGACATATGTGAAAAACCATACAGTGATTCTCTGAGTATATTTAAAATATATCTACTTTTTGTCATTGTCTCACACCTATCATATGGTAAACAACATATTTTTTATTTTTTTCAACATGCTTTCTTTGAACAAGTTTTTCAAAATAATAAGATCTAGAGTTGGCATATTTTTCAAAATTTGCTTGAAGAGCTAACAAAGGTTAATTAGAAAGGAAAGACTGAGAAAATCTGGTGGAAAGTAAAACCCACACAAAGCTCTTGTCTGCTAAGCAAGATGAATCCTGGTCTCCTGTGACATATGAGTAGTGAGAGGAAGGCTATTCCACCATCCCTCCATTTTAAACGGTTATTAAAGATCCAATGAAACATCATAATTTGACAATGGTACCAGGTAAAACAATCTTGAAAAGTATTTATGATCTTGACTTTTATCTACACAGAATCACAGAAACACAGAATGTTAGGGGTTGGAAGGGATCTTTGGAGATCATCTAGTCCAACCTTCCTGTAAGAGATGGACAACCTAGATCAGGTTGCACAGGATGGTATCCAGTAAGGTTTTGAATATCCCCAGAGATGGAGACTCAACCACCTCCATGGGAAGCCTGTTCCAGTGCTCTGCCACCCGAAAAGTAAAAAAGTTTCTCCTTATTTTAAAGTGAAACTTCCTGTGTGCTAGTTTTTCCCCATTACCTCTAGTCCTGTCACTGGCACCACAGAAAAAGACTGGTCCCATCCTCCTGATACCCAGCCTTGAAGTATTTGTAAGTATTGATAAGATCCCCACTCAGTCTTCTCTTCTCCAGGCTAAACAGCCCCAACTCTGTCAGCCTTTCTTCATTAGAGAGGAGCTCAAGTTCCCTAATCATTTTGGTAGCCCTTCCCTGTACCCTTTCCAGAAGTTACCTATCTCTTTTAAAAAGGAGAGACCAGACATGAAAAAAATGTCCATATATGGTCTCACCAGGGGAGGGATAACTTCTCTTAGCATGCTGGCCACACTCTACTTGATGCACTCCAGGATGCCATTAGCCTTCTTGGCCACAAGGGCACATTACTGGCTCATGATCATCTCCTTGTCCACCCGGATATCCAGGCCTTTTTCCACTCTGTTCTAAAACCTTGGAATCTACCATGGCATTGGTTACACATCATCACCATCATAAACTTGAATGGTTAACTAGAAGAGGCCACAAAGGTATACTTCATCATACTCTTCAGTTTTTTTCTTTATCTAGTAACTAAGAGTATCGTTGTGGCTAGGCTTCGCGAACAAAGATCCAGGGAGGGCTCCACCCACGCTGCTCATCAGCACCTTTTACAAGCACGCTGATAAAAAGTGGATAGCAGATATCACCCTCAAGCCTGCACAATGGATATTTTTAGGTGAAACGCAGCATGCGCAGAGCTGGACCCACCCTTTAGTCTTAAGGTTCATCTGCCAGGGCCTAGCAGGCCTAGAGAACATGGGTTTAACCTCTTAGATGGAAGGCCTTACAGGGCTAAACAAGCTCCATCTGCCTGGGCTTGGAATCAGAGTTGCCCCTCTCCTAGGATGACTGCCAGAAGGCTAATGAGACTGAGAGTATAATTCTGTAACAATCAACACTATATAACCTTTATCTTTCCTACCTTATGTCAGAGTCCAATACTTTCTGCCCAGTGCCTAGTAGATATACCATACATAGAGGCTTTATTGTTTATTAGTTACTTATTCAAAGTTACTTGACATTAAATGGGATTTTGATTTAGCAGATTGGTGTAGCAACACACTTAAATCCTCATGTAAGTACAGAACCTGCTACAGACAGGTGTATGTTCCAATTTTAATGTTCCCATAATGATCATGTAGCATCATCTTTTCCTTCAAGAGAAGACCAGGTATTGGTCATGATCCAAGCTTCAGTTTTTGCTAAGTCACTCTCTTCAGTGTCTGCAGCACTCCATATACTTTTTTTTTTTATGAAACGGTCACACAGATCAATCCTTCATTCACTGTTTAACTACAACCCCATCTCCAGTGCTTCAATAGGGTTTTGCCTCTATTTAACAGAAATCTGTGCAGCTACTGATATGAACCCTTTATAAGCAGGATTTACCATGGGTTTTGTGGCTTATTTAGTGAATTTACAATTACACATAGCGGGATCCTCTCCTGGAGGTATTAGCAGATTCACTCTTTTGTAGCTATTATTTTAGTAGTCCATTCTACCACCCTACTGTTCTATTGCTTTGATGCTGGAAAATCTTTTGTATATTGAAACACAACTGTTTGCACTTCTTCATTCTCAATGTGATTTGCTATAAAACTTGGACTTCTTCTAAATGAATAGCAAACGATTCATTTAAACAAGCAATGCAGCTTGTTTGGGGTATACATTCACTCTACCCCAACTATTTCTACTTCTATAACACTTTGTTTCCAACACCTCATTTTAAGGGATCACTACATGGTAATCTACAAGCTAAATTTTCCAAACAGATTATTACAATAGTGTCTTTTTGATATGTGCTACACCATTGTTGGAGAAATACAGCATCAGTCTACAATCAGTTTTTGCAGAGCTTTTCTCACAGGCCATTCTTGCATCACAGCTTGTTGAAATAAGGGTGAGGGCTAAGCCACTTCCCTGTAGATGTCATTGGCTTTGCACACTGTGTCTTGTCTCCACTACTGCTCATGGGATGCAAGAGCTGAGGCTCCTGCTTCCTGAGCCTGGTCCTGGTTACCATCTCTCCCAGCACAGCAGTGGGTAGCCCATAGAGTGGCTACCTCATTAGTCTTTTGGCTAAACTTTTCCACCAAACATAACTGCACATCTTGAGCATACTGTCTGGAGGATGTTCAACTTTTTTTTGAGTGCAGTAGAAGGGTATTGTGACTGGGTTTAACAACCTTTATGGGCTGAAGCCTCACCATAGAGCCTGCTGTTTCATGTTCCCCATGCCCATCTGCCTATCTTAGCCAGATATTCATGCTCTGGAATAACTCGAGGAGATTATTTTACACAACAAGTGTAAAAGATATACAGGGATGGAACTTATTAAAAAAACCCCAAAACTATTTATAGGAAATAAAAACTTGCATTGTTTCATTGAATTTTCAAGGCCTTAGCTGTTGCCTCCCTCCATCTCAATTATTTAAAACATTAAGCAATGTTTTTGTTGTGGTTTAGCCAGCAGATTAAGGTCTTTAAACCCCAAATTTAATTTACTTAAATAGTGTTGAACAATGATGGATGCATTCAGAGTAACAAATTCGTGCCAGTATTCCATCAAAAATGAAAACAGAGGACTATATTCTACTGTTTGTAATAAAATAAAACTCATAATGAAATAAATAAAATAGTAAGATAATAGGATTTGATATAATATTTATTAGTAGACTTAAAAAAAAGTCTAGCATATACATGATTCATGTTTCGTCTTTTAGTTCAGCTGGATAATCATGGATAATTTTCTCTGCATATTATATCAACAAACGCATTTCCTTCAGGTTGGTTAGGACTATCTGGCTGCTACTTCATCCTAGAAAAATGGTTTCTAGGTTCTTAATAAAACCAGCAAATTTCTTGAATTCGATCTGTAACTGACATTTTAAAAATGATACTGAGCTCTGCTATGCTGTTTGTGTGGTTTGGGAAACTAACCCTTATAACTGAGACAGTTTTTTTGTCATCTGGGTTTGAAATGGAATGACTCTTTGATGGGTATTTAAAAAGAGTGATACTTTGCTGATTTTAATCACCACACCTATAAATGTCCTGATTGGGGGTTAACAGTTTTAATTAGATGTAATTTATGCTGTTTCTTAATTTTTAGAGATTATTTCTAAGCATGCCTGTATGCTTTTTCTTTGTTGGGTGTGTCATCCGCATAAACATTTTTCATATTTTTATTTACATGGATCTCATCTCTTTAGGTAAATGCACATGAGTAAAAAGTGTTCTCTTCAATGATACATCAAATAATGCTTGGACCACAAAGTCTGTAAAAAATATTCATAACTGATGCTCTCAGCATTTATATTTATATATTGCATTTATGAAGAACTGTGAATGCTAAATGTACACTGCTGCTGATGCATAATCATTACTTTTAAAAGTAATGATTCATTGCAAATCTTTTCAAATACAGTGCTTTTCTAGATTAGTGCAGAACATGTTTCCACATGGAAGAAAATTACTTTTTAAATTAAATTATACTTCTCAATTTTAGAGATACTATTGCAATTTAGATTCATATATATTTGATTACATAAGATAAAGAACTAGTTTCCAAAGACAATTAAACAGAAAAGGTAGCTTATCACAGCTTCAGTCTCAGAGCAATCATGAATAAACACAATCGTACTCATAAATCTACAACTCACAGATTTGGTTGTATTTTCCCAATACTGTCTGTTCTTCATTAGCATGACATCTTCATTTTATGTATGCTATAAAGACATCACCTTGAAATGCAAACACAATATTTAGAGTTAGTTAAATGAACAATTCATCTATTCCTGAATTCACATCCTTACTTTTAATGATTTTACAGTCACATCTTCCCATTTTATTTATTTATTTGTACTTTTTTGTAACATGCCGCTTACTTTAAAAGATTTTAGGGCCAACTTCAAACACTCATTGTCTCTGGAGAAAGCATTCATATTCTCTGACCAGTTTTGCTGCCCAGACTTTGGTTCCATGATTTGAAAAGGACAACTTTGCTTTTCTACAGTCTGTCTCCTGCTCTCCACAGTCTTCATATGGATACTTCCACAGGTTTTATTACCAGACTTTTGTTTTCTTCTAGGCTTCAAAAATCTACCTCTCTCTGTTCCTTCTTCCTCCATTATATTTTTTTCAAGCGACTTTCCCAGTGCTTTTATCACAGGCATTGTTCATCTGTTAACTGCAGTAAATAAGATTAATTCAGTATTATTTCAGATTGGGAGGCTACATCTTATAGAAGAGACAATGAAGTGTTTTAGACACACATATATACATTGCCAAAATGCAGAATTTAATTCTGTCAAGTGTATTCATACATTAACTGTCAATTACCCACATTTTTAAACTGACAAATTAAAGCAACAATAACACAAGAAACTTTCTAAAAATACACTACATGAAACTGAGAGGGATTTTTTTTAATGTGTCTCTTCTGCTTTCAATTATTTTATTATTCATTTTGTGTAGGAAAGCTAACACTCAAGTAACTTATTTTTAATGTAAAGATGCTCCTTTATTTTTGTTGAATAGTCTAGGATGAATACAGAACAATGAAGAAAATAGAATAGCCTAAAGCAAACTAGTCCAGAACATGTAGCTGTTCAAATATGAATAATAAATTTTACAGGGAATATAATTTTTTTTCTACAACAGCCTATTCATGTTTAATATGTATGCTGTCTTGTTATAACTGATTAGAAATAAAGGCATTGGAAATTATTTTCAATATAATTGGTTGCCCTATCATTGAAATCGTAGAGGAATATACCTACAAAGGCAGCAGCAGAACTTGGGTCTAACAGATTTCACTACTAGATAATAAAGTGAGATGCATATTAGTCTTTCCCCACTGGCATTCATATTCTGCTATATGAACCTTCACAACCGTTCTTGATGTGAATCATCAGATCACCTCTTTCTGTCCTTAGGAAGTAGACAGAACAAAAATTACTTCACTGAAAACCAGAGTAAAATAAAGTCTTCATTAAAACAAAGTGCTGTTGTTTCATAACATCAGGCAATCAGGGATAAATCTAAGAGGGAGAATGCCAAGAGTTGCTAACCACAAATGATCTATATTTTGGATAGGATGGCATTCATTTCCAGAAATCATGTCAATTTCACTGTTATTAATAATGGTTAACAATGACATGTAACAGTTTGTGTAAAAATACTGAAGTGAAATCGTTATTCAGTAGAATTAAGATACTTTTTCCTATGAAGTAGAAGCTGCTTGTATTATCAGGACAGTTAGTAACTGTGCCCAAGCCTTTACCATATCAGCATTGATGTTGAGAGTTGTTAGCAGATCCTCACTGTTTCAATTTTTAAACAATAATTTATTCTAAGCAAATAGAATCCAGCAGCTATCCAGAGGAAATATCCAGTGTGAATATTTAGCCAGAGATAATGATCTAGATGTACCAAAGGTTCAACTCAGAATTGTGTACACTCAGGCAGCTGCGACAAACCAGATTTTCCTTTGTGAAAGCGAGGCTTGTGATAAGTTCTGTCTTATATTGGATATTAAATCTGACCCCTCACTGTACTTAGAAAAATGTCTAAGCCTCACTGTAGAGGTTGTCTCGGTAAGGTGCAGAGGCAGAGAGAAGGAGTGAACTACTGGGCGGTGACTGCACAGCCCAGGACATCTTAAAACAGCTCTGCAAGCATCTTCAGCTTCGACAGATATTTTTCTGTAGCTTTCAGGTAGAGGCTTTGCCCCCAGGCGATAACACAGCAGCTTCTCCAGCGAGGAATAAGCTCAGCCCATCCCCTGAGAGCACAGTTTGGACTACTGGGTGGTGACTGCACAGCCTGCAACATCTTAAAACAGCCAGCCTTTACAGCACATGTGGGGTTTTTGTTTTGTTTTGGTTTTTTTTTGTTTGTTTGTTTTGTTTTTCTGGATTTTTTTGTTGTTGTTATTTAAGGAAAGTAACTATGGTTTCCACCTGGCAGAAGGTTTTGCTTTACACCAAAAGCCAAAGTGGACATGGGAACCCAGACTGAGTGCCAACAGAAGCATACAGCCGTCTAGGTCACATGCTGCAGGGAATGCCAGAGCCTTTCTCTGCTTTCCCTGGCAACAGGTGGCAGTTCAGAAAACCACTGTGTGCGCTGTGAACAGGTTGATGACCTACTCAACATACAGACAGAGCCCTCAAGGAGGGATGAGATGGTCCAGGTAGCAGGGTGTAGGGAGTGTCTCAGCCTCTCCCTGGTAGCAGGGGACTGTGTATGGTGTGAGCAGGTAAGTGATTTGTTCACCCGAGTGGCACAGCTGCAAGCTAAGGTTGAAAAACTGCAAGCTGAAGCGGCAAGACTTAGAAGCATCAGAGAGGCTGAGGATGAAATCGACTGGTGCAGACAGGCTCTGCCCTCCCTGAAACTGAAACAGGAACTGAATCACCTGCCACAAATTACCCAGGAATGGGAGAACCCTCCTATTCAGACCTCCTAACTCTGATGCTGGGAAATACATAATTAACTTCCACTATACTTCTGGTATGAGTAAAAACTGATTTAAAACTCTGCTTCAGATCTGCAGAATACTTCTGTGCCAGTTCTTTACAAACAGCATTTCCTGAAATCCACATTTAACACCATCTTATGAAGATTATTTTGAAACAGAATATTTATATCATACTCCATGATACTTAATGTAAAATTCCCACTGCTCAGAAACTGTGTAATAATACAGAATAATTTCTGAGCTTCCTCTGAATTCTGAATCAACCAACCCTGCTTCCACAAGCAGGCCCAAGTTAATTAGCTCTCTTGTGCTGTGTTGCTATTTTGTTTCTTGTGTGTGTGAGCACACAGCAGAGAGGAGAGTTTACGTGATTCCTGGAGTGTGCGGAAGATAACTTCCTGACACAGATGTTAAGTGAGCCTACCAGGGAAGGTGTCCCATTGGACCTGCTGTTTACGATGACAGGAGATGTGGTGGTTGGAGGCCACCTTGGGCATAGTGACATGAGATGATGGTGTTTTCAACTGTTGGTGAAGTAAGGAGAGTGGTCAGAAAAACTGCTGCATTTCTGGAGGACAGACTTTGGCTGGTTAGGGACCCTGGTTGAGAGAGTTCCTTGGCAGACATTCCTGAAGGGCAAAGTGGTCCAGGAAGGCTGGACACTCTTCAAGAAGGAAATCTTAAAAGCACAGGAACAGGCTGTCCTCATGCCAAAAGATGAGCCAGTGGGGAATAAGACTGTCCTGACTGAACAGCGAGCTTTCACTGGGACTCAGGGCAAAAAAGAGAGTTTACTACCTTTGGAAGAAGGGGCAGGCAACTCAGGAAGAGTATAAGGTCATGTAGAAAGAAAATTAGAAAGGCAAAAGCCCAGCTAGAAATCAATCTGTCCACTCATAAAAGGTAAAAAAAAACATTTTCACAAATACTTTATCAGCAAAAGGAAGGCCAAGGAGGATCCCCATTCTTTATTGGATGTAGGGGGGAACACTGCCACCAAGGATGAGGAAAAGGCTGAAGTATTTAATGCCTTCAGTCTTTAAAAGTCAGATTAGTTACTCTGAGGGTACTCTGCCTGGAAGACATGGTCAGAAAAAAACAACAACAAACAAACATAATCCAGGAGGAAGAGGTTAGTGACTTGCTACTCCACCTAGACACTCACAAGTCCTTGGGGCCAGATGGGATCCACCCAAAGATACTGCGAGAGCTGGCAGAAGAGCTCACCAAGCCACTCTCCATCATTTATCAGTAGTCCTGCTTAACCAGGGAGGTCTCAGATGACTGGAGGCTAGCCAGTGTGACACTCATCTACAAGGGTCAATAGGAGGATCCTGAGGATTACAAGCCTGTTAGCCTGACCTCAGTACTAGGTAATGTTATGGAGCAGATCATCCTCAGTGAGATCACACATGTGCAGGACAACCAGAAGATCAGGCCCAGCCAGCACGGATTCATGAAGGGCTGATCCTGCTTGACTAACCTGATCTCATTCTATGACAAGGTGACCTCTCCAGTGGGTGAGGGAAAGGCTGTGGATGTTCTCTACCTAGACTTGAGTAAAGTCTTTGACACTGTCACCCACAACATATCCCTGAAGAATATGGCAGCTCATGGCTTAGACATGTGTACTCTTCGCTGGGTAAGGAACTTGCTGGAGGGCCAAGCCCAGAGAGTTCTGATGAAGGGAGTTAAATCCAATTGGCAGTCAGTCACAAGTAGTGTTCCTCAGAGCTCTGTTTTGGAGCCAGTCCTGCTTAATATCTTTAGGGATGATCTGGATAGGGGATTGAGTGCACCCTCAGTAAGTTTGCAGACAACAGCATGTTGAGTGGAAGTCTTGGTCTGTTTGAGGGTAGGCTGGTTCTGTGAAGGGATCTAGACAGGTTAGATTGATGAGCTGAGGCCAATGGTATGAGGTTCAACAAGGCCAAACGCCAGGCCCTGCACTTGGGCCACAACAACTCCATGCAATGCTACAGGCTTGGGGCAGAGTGGCTGGAAGGATGCCTGGCAGAGAAGGACTTGAGAATCTTGTTTATTACCTGGATGAAGATGGGCCACCAGTGTGTCCAGGTGGCCAAGAAGGCCAACAGCATCCTGGCTTGTATGAGAAATTGTGTGGCCAGCAGGACTAGGGAAGTGACCATCTTCCTGTACTCATCACTGGTGAGGCTGCACCCCAAATGCTATGTTCAGTTTTGGGCCCCTCACTACAAGAAAGACAATGAGGTACTGAAGTGTGCCCAAAGAAGGCCAATGAAGCTGATGAAGGATCGATAGCACAAGTGTCTTATGAGGAGCAGCTGAGGGAACGGGGGTTGTTTGGTCTGGAGAAGAGGAGGCTCAGGGGAGACCTTATCACTCTACAGCTATCTGAAAAGAGGTTGTAGTAAGTATATTTGATGACTAACACAGTTCTGCAATCCAAAATAGTTAGACATAGATAACCCAGATTTTCGTATAAAGATGTGAGACCTAAGAGAATCTGTCTCCAGTGTTCTTTGTTTGAAAGCCAGGAGAATATTCAAACCTTTATAGATAACTCACAAGTGTCTTACAGGAAGTTTCTTAAAGGTTGGATGCAGTCACTTGTTGCCCTAAGCACCGTGATTGGAGACAGGAGGATTCAACTTTGAACACTGCATTTACAGATTACTATTTCCAGGCAGTTGTCTGCTGCCTTAGATCACTGCCTAGATCTGTTGAACTCTGCCCATTCAGTCTGGAGCACGCTTTCTAAGATTTAGGTTCCTGGTTCTATTTTTTTTCTGCAGATTGGACATTAGAAACAATTTCTTCCCCAGAAGGGTTGTTAAGACCTGGAACAGGCTGACCAGGGAAGCAGTGGAGACACCATCCCTGGAGAGGTTTAAAAGATGTGTAGATAGGGGGCATGGTTTAGTAGTGATCTGGCAGTGTTGGGTTAACTGTTGGACTAGGTGCTCTTAAAGGTCTTTTCCAACCTAAAAGATTCTATGATTCTACAACATGCACCTTTTTAATGACCTGCCAATCCTCCAGTTAGAGTTAACTTCAGGTAACAAAAGACATGTGCAGTGCAGGTGTCTACACGATCCTAGAATCACTTTTGTACTCAATAAATAGAAAAAGGTACAGTTCATCCAACCTATTTCAAATTAAAAAGGAATCATATTGTGGAAGTGGTTCTTTCTATCCATTGACTTTGAGGGACTTTAGATTAATTTATATTGTGCACAATAACCATTAATTAAATGTATGTCAATCCTCTCTTTCCATGAATTAGGAAAGACAACCCATGGGAAGTATTTATTTGGTCTGTGGGAGTAGGAGCTATGCAAGACAAGGTATAAAGATGCCAATCAATGAAGTCAAGCAAAATTGTGTTGAATGTATGTGGTAAATTAATAATATAGAAAATCTGAAATATTTCAGACAGTTGTGAGATGCAGTGAGCTATAAAACTCTGTATATGCTTCAGGCTAAGCAGAAAGACTTGTGCTGTGCAAATAAGAAAATGTAAATTCATATGGTGACATGGGGGTTAGTTTTATTACATTATAAAATAGCCCATTGTCTTCAATAGGATAACTCAGACATGAAGTCCAGGGAGTAACAGTATAGGTCAGGCTTCTTCTGCAAAATTGTACTCAGGAGTGAGGAGGTATAAATAATTATGATTTAGTTTATATAGAAATGGGCTATTTATAATGATGATGGCATGAAATTATAAATTGATTAATAGTTTACATACTGCTTTTTATTCTAAGGAATTTTTTATAGCTTTATAGTGTTCCATAGCATCATCTCTAATTTGCCTTGGATTCTAATACTCATCTATAGATTTTTTTTTTATTACTTTAACAAGAGATACTTTTCATAATAAAATTTTCATAATACATATTACTTTTCATAATACATATTACTTTTCAATTGATTTTAAAAAGGTTAAGGAGACTCCCCTTGGTGCCACATATCTTCAGATAAAAGATGAGAGAATTTGGTAAATCACATCTTGCTTTATTCTTCACAGAATTAGCTATTCCATTTTTTCTTTCGTTCCTTAATGTTTCCAAATAATGCAATCGTTTTCTAATAGCTTTGTTTGCAAATCACAAATAATGCATGGAAAAAGTTGCAGTGATTTTTCGTCATATCTCTTAAATGATGCTTCATACAGCAGAATATGGTATGTGTCCATTGCATATTGACTTTTGCTGTTTCATTAAAAAAGAACATGAAATGTGGGAGTATATTAATTTTTCCTTGACATTTTCATTAGTATAGAATAAAAATTCCTGACATTGGTGTTTACAGTGTAAAAGTTACTGATTTAAAAGACATGCAGCATGTGCCTGATATAATTTTTCTGTCTGGAAGGATCAAGCCAGTGTGAGGAGTTCACAGTGGTGGGCTCTAAGTTTGTTATTTTTCTGCAAATATGCATTTTAATGACACTCTTAGACAAATTGGGGTTTACTCATCTCTGGCTTCTACTGTAAGGTTGTTAGTGTAATGGCTCTACTTCACTGCTAGTTTATCTCATTTAAACCATACCTGGAAAAAAACCTTTTCAGAATGTGACTGCAGCACTGTTTTTTAGAGTAATGAATGGTTGGTCTTAAATGATTTGAGAACATCTGTAATTACACCTTAATATAATGAAATAATTCAGTATTGTAAGATAGATGTTTGCAGCACAGAAACTAGGTTTACAATTGGTACTAATTAACACCCTTGCTGGGATCTCCGTAGCAGCCAAAACATTAAATGGGTACCAAAACTAAATTTCTCCACCAGAGAGAGTTTGTCCAAAATTATATACTAATAAGAGACTGTGAATGCCTTAATTGCAGTTATGCTCACTCCTTTATTTTCTGAAAGCAAATAGGTGACTTCACACTCCTGTAAAGACAAATGCTGTTCTGTGTTTGTGTAAATTGAGACATATATTCTAGGAGCTAACAGCTCCATGAAATTATGTTAAGAAATTATTGTAGTTAAACAGTTACTGTAAAAATATATGTATGTCACTTCTCCTTTCTAACCATGTCTGTATACAGTAATTTCTGGAAGCTGGTTCCAGTTGTTATGGCTCTATAGTGCTTATTTCTTGCTTCAAAAAAGACTTAATTTTTAAAATTGAATAAATGAATATATATATATATATATAAATCATAATACAGACTAGCGCCTTATGAAATACAGATGTGGAAAACTGCATTTAAGAACCTTATTGGCTCTTAGGAAATATCCAGAAACACCTGCTGTCAGTTTCTTCTAGTTCAAGATGGAGAGCTGGTCTGCATACATAGCAAACATGGTGAGATATAGGTCCACTTCAATTCTGAAACAGTAATGGCTTCAATCTCAAAACAGAATTACCACACAGACCTTGACACAATAGACTATGATAACTCCTCAGCAATTCATACATGAATATAAAAAATCTGAAGAAATTCAGAGCATAAGATCAGAAAAACAATTTTAACTAAAATATATGAATGTTTTTGACTTTAAAATAAAATGCCTACTCAACAGAATTTCTACATTTAATGATAAAACTGCATTCATTCCAATTTCCAGCTTTGCTTAACTATAGTTAATGAGGAAAGGGGAGAAGGTAAGGGGAGACCATTTCAATAGACTTTCAGTCTGCTATGGTACATCAATATGCAACAAAATAAAAACATCCAAAAGAAGATTCATTTGCTTATTTCTCTTACAAGTATTTCTGATCCCCAGGCACAGTCTGAAAATCACTTGGGGTCTGCTGTGGCCCCTGGTGCGATAACTGTGTCGACAGCAGAGGGAGCATTAAACTCATTGCCCACGGTAAAGTGTGGGGAGTGATACCCATGTTCCTATAATCCTTGTATGGGTAGGATGTGCTCATTAGCCTTCTGGCAGTCATCCTAGGAGAAGGACAACTCTGATTCCAAACCCGGGCAGATGGAGCTCGTTTAGCCCTGTAACGCCTTCCATCTAAGAGAAGGACACTCTAATAAAACCTACGTCCTAAGGACTTCGTTGCCAGCGTCCAAGCTTGCTACGCCCTGACAGATGAACCTTAGGACTAAAGGGTAGGTCCAGCTGTCCACATGCTGTGTCTCACCTAAAAAAAATCCATTGCGCAGGCTCGAGGGTGCTATCCGCTATCCTCTTTTTATCAGCATACATGGAAAAGGTGCTGATGAGGAGCGTGGGTGGAGCCCTCCCTGGATCTTCGTTCATGAAGCCTAGCCATACATATACATACATATTTCTGATCCTTTCCTGAGTTATTTGATGTAGTGCTAATTAATTATTTGGACACCATATTTGTCTCACTTCACTTGTCACCTCTCCTTTGAGTCTAATAAAACTCTAATTTAAACATCTAGTGTAGGTGCTTTTTTTTTGCCTTTACTATTTCTAATTAAAGAGATACATTCTTATACATACTCTTTCTGATTATCTTCACTTAGAAAACCATTTTTTTGCAATAAAAAGGGTTCATAAATAACAGGATTATCTATGAATGTTGCTTAACTGACATCTCTGGAGTGACAGTACTATAATTTTCCAGCAGAAAATCCATGGTGTTACCACAAGTTCACCATCTCAATAGTTTTCTTCAAGTCTTTTATAAATGGGAGAATAAATCAGTTTCATTTCTGATAAATTAAATCATAGCTTTTAATAATGTAGACAAGGATTTACTAAGGACTTGTTTGTATTGGGATATTTGTTCTAATATGTGAATGCACCTCATACTGGCTGTCTTCGTGGATCTTGTTAGTCTACAGTAAATGTGGGACAGTGAACATCTTTAGACTTGTAAAGAAAACAACTTTGTTCAGAGCATTTTAGAAACACTAATGAGATATCTAGGCTACCTAGTTTAATCACTGAACTCTCACAGCTCTGAAATCAAAAGGCTTAGCTGGTTCCATGTCTCGGAGCTAAAAAACAGTTCTGAGCTCCAGCCTGTACATGCTGACTAATTCACTGGTTCTCAGTCAGTCTTTGAAGACACTTACTTCTCTAACTTTATTAACACAACTTTTTTATCTGCTAATGCCTTCGTAGCAGTATTCACAGAGGAAGTTACCACGTAATTGGTAGCAAACTGTAATTTACATAAGAACTCTTACTTTGCACAAACTTCCCAAAGTAGGCTATCTTTACAAAGCAAACTGTGGTCATTAATTCCACACTAATAGACTGTCGCATGGTGATCAGAGGCAACTTGCAGTCCATATTCAGAATATTTAAAAAATGACAAAAATATTCTTCTCACTTTGTTTTTTTTCCAATATCTAATCAAGACTTAATCTCTATAAAAAAACAGATTTTGCCCATGGAGCTTCATGGGTACTGAAAGGGGATCTTGAATTCCCAACAAAATCATGATAAAAAATTCTTGATGACTACTAAATACACAGAAACTATACTTGACTTAGGAAGCCATTGAGCAAATGGTGGGAAGTAAAAAAATGTGAAGGAAGTCTTTGTCATGGAATACTTGCTCCATTCCTACACTATTGACTGTTTGGTCTAGAACACTGAAGCAGTGGATAGTCTGATTTGAGCCGAGTAGGTCTTACATAAGCTGAAGTAGCTATGGGAAGGAGATGGGGAGAGTTGGCTGGTTTTGGCAGATTGGCTTGAAAAATGTTTTCCACATACTTGCATCAATAAAAACTGCAGTTACAGTGCAGTCACCTTCATTCTCAGTCATAATCAATTTCAATGTTATCACAATTTGTTTACTCCTCTACTTAGGTGAAGACAGATTTGTTGCTTAAGGTTCATCAATGTAGCATATATAACAAAAATGTCTAGACCAGCCCTTACAATATAAGAAAAACAAACAACCTATAAAATTTATTTGTTAGATTATCTGTATGCTGCTGAGCTTCTCTGGTATTATTAGTATATTAGGAAGCTTAGAGTTTTGGATAGACATCTTTAAAAATTATTATTTTGAAGAAATAGAGCATATAAAAATAGATTTAGAAAGGTGTATCATATGGAAAACCAGTAGATACTGTCTTACCTAATATAAAAATAATATTACATGATATATGGAACACATAAATAAAGCTGTCAATCTTTACTGCCCCACTTCATACACATTTTATCATATATTATTCTTCTCTTCTGTCATAAGGATGTTACAAATAATAGCAATTTCCACAGTCAGCTAATTATTGTGGGTGTCTGTTACAGACCGCCCAACC
>VWZO01004367.1:0-202678 GCA_013396975.1 Bucco capensis
ACTGCCTCCCCTCCCGCTCGTGGGAACGGGCGCCCCGGAAGAAGGGCGGGCACGAAAAGGCTCTCCGTGCGCTTGCAGTCCGCTTAAAACAGCTTTCGAGACCACAGGACGTGCTTCCAATTAACGCCGTTTGAGTACTATGCAAGGGGACCTTTAAGGCAGGCAAATGGAGCCCGAGTGCGGGAGAAGCTGCGGGACAAAGCTATAGGCTGCGCAGAGCGGGCATCGGCGGCTACCGCCCCCGTGCCGAGGTAGCTCGGAAGAGGCTGTTCCGCGTAGCGGAGGTGGCTGAGGAGCCGCCAACACCTGAGAGGCCGCCAGGCCTCGCCGCCATCTTGTGCTTGGCACCCGCCGTCCCCTGCCATGGCAGCCAGCCCGGGCCCCGCCGTCACCCCCCGGGAGGGCGGACCCGGCCTTTGCGGCGGGGCTTGCTGAGCTGAGTTGGCTCTAACGGCGGTCCCTGCGCACAGCCGGAGGCGAGGGGCTGGTCACGGGGTGCTGAGCCAAGCGTTCTTCAGGCACTGGGCGGCGGTGGCGCGGCGCTCGGGCGCGTACTGCAGCGCAGGCAGGAGGAAGCTGGTGAAGGGAGTAACCTCGTGCTTGGTCCAGCTGTGTCTGTCAGCCAGGATGCTGTGGAGACTGCGGGGCGAAAGCCTGGAGATCCGCAGGAGAGCGCCTAGTAAAGACAGTGTGAGCACAGTGCCTTAGTTACGCCTGCAAGACTGAGAGGCTGCTGCTGCTGCTTGCCTCATACACTGCAAAGCATCCTGGAGGATTTCTTTCTTTGCCTTTGAATCTTTTTTTTTTTTTTTTCCTGTAAACTTTGCCTGCACTGCCCCTTGCAGGTTTGGCTTACAGGCATTTCTCAGAAAAATCATCTTTCCAAGCTAATGTTTGGAATCTCCCCCTTCCTGAGTACATCTTGGCTGAGAACATGCCAAGAGTGAATAGTCATGCCAAAGCTGTTGCCACTTGTTCCCTCTGCCTGTCTGCATGCAACCCATAATGTATGAGGCTCGCTCAGTGCCAGAGCTCCCAGGACGCTAATGTCTAGTATGTTTTGTACCTACCATCTATAGAAGCCCAGAAGAGTGCTCTACTGAATGAGAAGCTATCCTTGTCCGCAGGAGTACATAGTGTACACGTAGTGATTCAGATCATAACAGTTTGGTTCACACAGAGAATTAATACAGAACATGAACTGGTTTTGACTCCTCTTTGAGCACCATAGAAGGAGTAAGTATGAGCACAGGATGTGAATGTGCAGGGAAGTGCTTGTCGAACTGCTGTATGGGACTAGCACTTAACGGTGAATGAATTGTGGGTAAGTTGTATGGCTGGTGAGTGTGAAAGCAGAGAAAGAGGATGATAGGCTAAATTGCAGGAGGATGGAATCATATGATGCTTTGAAGTCAAAGACAAGGATTTCAAGCCTAATGAGTCAAAGAGAAAGGAATTGGGGAGAATAAAACTGAAAAGACGTTACACTTGGGGTCAGAAGACTAAATATAGCAGCCACATGGGAAGGATGGAAGGATATGAGTTGTCCCATTCCTGATCATCATTGTTCTCTGCCAGTGAATAGGTGAAATCCAGCCAGTTACACACTCTTCAGCCTTCCTGGCATGTAGCTATTTCCTGTGTGCATTTCCATTCTCTCAAAATCCAAAGGGTAAAAAACGTAAATGTTTTCCCTGTTGGATGTTTGCTATGACTGTTATTCAGTATTTTGCATTCATCAGTGAAATGCTCTTGGATTACAAAGGTAGGCCAGGCAGGGAGTGTTAACTGCTTGTCTCCTCTCCCTGCTTGTAGCCTGTGTTGTATAACATAACTTCGGGGGGGTTCAGTGTGAGCTGAGTAGGAGTGTGTCAGAGATCCACACTAAGTTTAGAGTAAACTTCCTTAGTCTAATTCTTACCTGGCCTGCTGAAAAATTTTGTTGCCTTGTTCCAGGAGAAAGCAATTTGTGGAGGAATTCTTCCCAGGAGTTCAATAATTTGAGCAACATGATCTAGACAGAAGGAAATCACATCTAAATGCAAAGATTGTGACACTTCTGTCAGTGAAATAAGTAAAATTGATGGACTCCTACCATCATCTCTGGAGAAATATTTTCCAGGTTGAGGATCAAAGAGACACTCCCCAGTTGCCATTTCAAATGCCTACAAATGGAGTAGCATTGTTAATTCACTAAATGACTTGGAGTTTTTCTTCCCCATTAACTCTAATAGTACCAGTTTCCCTTGTTATCACACAAAAGTGATCCTAAAATACAGAAACATTCACACTGCTTCGATCTGTAGCATGGTGAAACAGCACACAGCTCCATCAGGATGGAAAGCACTACGTGCCTGATTCAGTCAAGTCTATGAGTTAACATACATGGAGTGTGAATTGCTTCATAGCTTTAATTAAGAGTTCATTTTATCAGCAGTGTATGTTCACTCCAAAGACAATGAGTGCAGGCTGTCCCATTTTCCTCCTCAGCAAGGAGGTTTTGCTTTACATGCGAAATATATATAGGCGAGTGCTAAGGACATGCTGCCCCTGGCCTGTCAGTGCCAGTCACCTCCCATGCATGCACAGTCTCATCCCCAGGCCTACCAGGCAGCCTATGCTCCAGATATCTGCTGGAGTACCGTAGTCTAATCCAAGAAGTACCTCCAGGGCACGGTATGGCTGGGTCTGTATCTCCTTGGAAAAAGGCTTGTACTGAAATGGAAACAAACTCCTTTTGGCTAGCTTTCACAACCTAGTGACAGCAACACTTGTGGCTGGAAGCTTCCCACAGGGTGAAGAAGACACCAAGGGGCAGGACTGAATACATGTACTAAACTCTGCACAGGCCATGGAAGGCACATTCTCAGCCCCACTGATAGTAGGGTGAACTCTCCCAGCATTTCATACTGAGCAGAGTTTTGAATTTCTAACTGTAGGGACCAAGTGCAAGCTGAAGAAATGGTCAAAATTGACAGTGTTTCCAGGAGTACAGTGCCCAGCTTACAGTGCTGAATTGGCATCTCTTCAGCACACTGAAATAGCTATTCAGCTGTAAAAGGACAGACATGGAAGATGGGGAGGGCCTGGAAAGAAGTGCAGAGCATTCCACAATGCCATGGGACTGAGACTTGGAGCAGACTCACAGTCCAGCATGCGCTGCCCAGATCTGCAATTCTCACTTCTATGCTCATTAAATCAGCTTCTTCCAATTGATCACCTCCTAAATGGAAAGGACAGAGAGAAATCAGGTCTTTCCAAACCAAAAAGTATGCATCACTCACCACAGGAGAGGCATGTATGCCTGCCTTTAAGGTTTTCGGCCTAAAAGGTCCTAAGATGCATTTTACCATCAATAAAATGCCACCTCTGTTTTTTTGAGGAAGCACAGTCAAAATCTAAGAGGGTGTTTGGGAAGACAGTAGCTTAGAGTGGAGTGGTGTGACCATATGCTTCTGTCCTGCTGCAAGGTTCGTGTAGCACCATGGCTGAATTACTGTGGGCTTGGAGGAGAGCACATCCTATCTACTAGTCAGACACAAAATATATTTGCCATGCCTCCCTAGCTTCCAGCACTCCTGGCTGTCATGCACCTTGGACACAGCCTGCTTGGCAAGTACCATAAAGGTTACTTTTTCATATGACCCAGGAAATGGGTAATTTAGGATTTACTGCTTTGCAATGATGTGCCAGTCTGGGCCTAATATTGTGCCTTTCTGCTCCAGGCAAAAGACTCGGTCACTAATTTAGCATTCCCTTATTGCTGCAGAGTTTGAGAGACAAAACAGCACCATCATGGGAGAAATACTCATGGGAGAGTGTTGTGGGAGGATAATGTAAAGGGTCTCATTGCTGGGAGATCAGCTGATCTCTAGAGAAACTCTCGAGCCCAATGTCTTGTGTTCACACCATTCTCTGCAAATTGTCTCAAAAGGCCTTGAAGATTAGCAGTAATACAAGTGTCCCACAGACCTCATAAATACAGGAAATAAAAGTGCAGAAGTGTTTTACAGCTTCTGATCAAACCACTTCGTATGTAAACCTTTCAGGGGCTGAGAACGCCAGACACAAGGGAACTATGCTGTACCTAAAGCCATAAGAGCAAGCTCTGAGGTCATGCTGGGGCTGTTAACAGCTGCTGGTGATATGTAGTTGTCCTCCACACAAACCTATGCGCAAGGCCACATTTCTGTAGGTGCCTTGAGTAACCCATAGCCCCTCAGCCTGGCATTTGTATTAAGTAGAGATAGGAGAGGCCTCTAAAAGCATAAGCTGGCTGTACTGGTTTGTACAGGCCCTTGCAGGAGATGGGAACCTTTCCTGAGATATCCGTATCTGCTGCTTCTCTGTTTCCCTCCTGGCCATAAATGCCTAAGTCCCTTTTCTTGTTCAAAAACCCTTGGAGTGCTCACCTGGTCCCTTTAGCCTCAAATCTGTTCTCTGGCAGCTGTCAAGTGTGTCAGGCAGCAGTCTTTGGAAGCTTTTGTGACATCCATACAGCAAGACGTTCTCCGGTTTAATGTCCGCATGGATGATGCAGCAGCGCTTGTGCAGGAAGTGCAGCCCTGCCAGCACCTGGGTGAACAGGCAGCATGTCACACCAGCAGTGCCAGGGTCCCCAGCACCTGCCTTGCCTCAGCAGCTGCCAGAGCAGACAGGCACAGCAGGTGTGGGAGTTGTGGATGTTGTGGTATTGAAGGAAGGGGACACTGGTAATAATTATCTGCAATGAATTGTTCCTGTGTAGTGAGTGCCCTGTACTCAGCTGAAGTGCAGCCAGCAGAGTGGTGATCTTGGCTGAGGTGGTCTTGTGGGAGCAGGCACAGAGGGTTTCATTGCACAACATGTCAGGAGGAGTGGGTGCCCTAGCCTCACAAACCCAGCAGGGAAGGGGCTGGTTGGAGGAGACATGGGGGTGACATGCAGCAGAGGCAGCATGAAAATGCACAGATACCACCATGGATGGGCAAGCCCAGGGGGATGGAAAGGGGACAGGGCTATGAGGAGGCATCATAGTCACAAAGCTGAACTTTCTCCTGAAAAAGCTCCCCTGTTCCTATCCTATGGCAGTTACGTTCTCAGATCACCATACCTTCCAGCCACTTATTGTTTGAATGGAAGCTAGCGGCTGGTTATGGAGTGACATGGCATGAGAGGGCATCACATTGTACATGAAAAGACAAGGAGGTGCAGCATAACCCAGAAAGGAGGAGGGAGAGACCATGAGGGAGTGTGTGTAGAGAAGACTTAAGGGCAGTGCAGAAGAAGAGCCATGTAGGGAAAGAACAGCTTACAATGGAGTAGGGAGAACCTGGCCTGTCACAGGGGAGAGATAAACATTGGAGTGAAACAGTCGCTATCAGAAATCAATAACAGCAAAAACGCTGCTAAGAGAGTTACATTTGTTTTTTAAACACTCTGGTCAGTCATAAAGAACTGGTAAATATTCCCTGTATTATCAAATTCTATTCTGGGATGAACACCAGCCCCTGGGAAAAATCAACCTTAAATGGTAACTGTGAAACACAGGGAAATATTTCAACAGCTAAACTGGAATGAATCAGAAGTAAATACTACCCCAGTGCTGGGCTGAAGGGGAAAAAGATTCTGAGATTTTACAATTAAAGCAGATAAGGAAATGGATCAAGCAAAAGGCTTGGGTGTGAAATGAGGCACAAAGGTTAATGTCACTACATTTTTGGGTAACTTATTCAGGTGTTAGTGGAGTTTCTTTAGTGGAGGAAGAGGCTAATGCAGAAAATAGGCTAAAAGAGGAAGTGTTTTCTTTCTTAGTGTCCCTAGAAGGGCACAAGAATGAGGGTAGCAAATCTTCATCTTGGCAAGTGTGCAGACTAATAAATCTCTACACCAGAGGCAAAATGTAACTTTAACTATTCTGAGGCCTCACTCAGGTTTCCCATTCCTTAGCTACTCCCAGCCAATACATAGGAAACTCCATTTTTACCATGTTTGATTGCCACACCACATCATTACAGGGATGAAGAAAAAGTTGGCTCTGAGCAGGAAAACCTCAAAAGGGGTAGAGGACGAGCCAACTGAACCAGCAATTTAGAAAGCCCTGGAAAGACATCAACACTGAGGGATGCATCAAGCAGCCTTTGGTGGTACTGTGCAGAAAGCTGCCAGACCTGCCAGTGCTGCTAGCGGCTGGATGCCAAGGCAAATGCTAGCAGTCTGGTGTTGCTGCCAGAGGGGACTTCTCAGGGCAGCAAGAGGGCTGAGATACATGTGGTTTGCCCACAAGAAGCACAGCTATGGCAGGCTGTTTATTGCCCTGCTACTCCTGCGAGCAGCAGAACCACTGAAGAATTCAATGATTACTGGCATGGTAGGAACACAAGTGCCACCTCTGAATCCTTGGTGCAAGTCTGCAGGCTGTTGGCTCTTTATGATGTTGGCCCTGACTCCTTCCCAAACCCAATGAGACTGCAGGTTTGGGCAGTAACACACAGTGCCCCTGGGAATGTGATGACTTCCCACTCTGCGTTTTAATTAACTCTATCTCTCCTTACATTAAAAAAAAATAGTTACTGTTCTCCTTAAAAAACCTGCATGCCTTGGGCATGCACTCTGTAGTGCCCCCGTTTTTTTATAGATGTAGTCATGGACTTCATGGCAGATGACCCCGGGATGACCATTATTGATTGTCCCCCAGCCAACAGTCCCTTGGTGCCATGCTTCAGCTAAGTTCTCACCTGCTGTAAAGTCTTTTTCACAAAAGGCAAAGGCAGGCCCTGGGCTGTGTAGTTACCCATTAGACATCGCAGGGAAGGACCCAGTGCCTCAAATACTAAGCACACATGTGGGAAAGAGTCAGGGATTCACTAACAGAGAAAAGATGCTACCACCAGCCTTTTGCCCTTCGCCACTGCAGCCAAATACCTCCTTATCCAACCTCTTCCCTCCAGCCACCTTCATGTGCCCTGGTCCAGCTACTGTCCTGCTCATCCTCCTCATGGGAGCACAGTGCTCGGTTTTACACCACCCTGTGACTCTCCAAGGCAGGCCTAGGCTTTGCTGACCCAGAGCTGCAGCAGTCTCAGCAGAAGGATATGGAAACCATTCTCTCCAATCATTCTGAAGTCATCTAACAAAGAGACAATGATTTCTCCTGACTGGTCCTTCTTCTTCATACTGCTCACCTGAGGGGGAAGATTCCAAGAAAGCTGCAATTAGAGACATATATATGCACAAGGATATCATGCTCCCATTTTATCCTGTTCTACAGAGTTATCTTCCAGGATTTGGCATTTCATGACAAATCCCATCAATGCAGCATCAGGCTCCAAGCACACAAGCAGAGTCTGTTACCAAGGAATGATGTATGTTGTCTAGGTCTTGACTAAGTGGGACCATCACCCTCGCAGTGTCTGAATAACTCGAACTGATCCTGCTAACAGTGTCTAGCAGTCTAGTACACTTCCCACTGCTTATTCTATCCCATGCAGGGCCAGAAAGTGCTTGTGCTGGAAGTGGATTCCCCTAGGACCACAGCTCCCTGCTCCCAGCAGCAATGTCTATTTCCTTTGCCTTTCTGCAGCCTCTGCCCAAGTACAGGTGCTACAGTGTCCCCAGCTCTTGCACCAGCACTGTACACCTGTGTGACAAGATGTAGCAGGAGTTTGCTCTCACAGAGCACTGATCCTGCTGCAGCAATTCACACTTTGTTTTTTCACAGCCATAACTTTTGGGATTTTGGTTTGGCACACTGTGCAGATGCTAGATCTGCCTGCAGCAGCACTAGGATGTTTGTGCTGGCATGGCAGAGGTGAGCAGCTATAGAAGCACGGGAGACCAGATCCTCTTCTGGCAGCTCTGCAGGCACTGACCACCCTGTGCCTGTGGGAATGGCCCTAGGAACCAGCTGTGTTCTGCTAAATGGGAAGGTGTGTCTTTCGGAAAGAATTAGTAATAAATCAAGGGGAAGGCTTGGCATGTATGCAGGATTCTGCTGATGTGTAGAAAAGCAGCCCTCTGATTACACTAAATTAGAGCCACTTGGTACTGCCTCTTGCATCACTGAGTCTGGCTCATGTCCCTTTAGATAGGGCCTACAGATTTAGAGGTGAGAACTAAACCTTTCTCAAACCTGTTGAAGAAAGACCTCCGAGTAATTTGAAATGCAAAATTTAATGGCTTTTACTCATCTAAAGCTGATGTAACTTTGTATTCAGGGAAACTCAAATAATTGTAACCATGAGCTTTCTAGAACTAGCAGGTCAAGCCACCTTTAAAGGCAACTATCTGAGACCCAGATAGGGGTGCCTAATTAACACATTCATTAGCAAAGGCAGGAGGAAACTTTCTGTCTTCAGAGGTTATTATATTTTTGCTACATCCTACTTTTAAAATTTTTTTTCCATCAGATATTTCCTTTTATTTCAGTATCAGTGTCAGTATCAGATAGCGCAATGCCCTCTGAGTGGGAACAACACCAGTATGGAGATGGACACCCTTCCATCTGCTTAAGAACAACAGTACCACCTTTTTCTGTTGGCTATCCACTTCATTTTTCCACAGGTTCCTCCTATTTACTGAATTTCAGTCTCAGCTGAAAGAAATGTGCTGACAGGGCAGGTGGGACACAGCCAGCACGTCCTAGTATAACAGGAGGAAAGAGAAGGTGCCTGTTTCAAAGGCCAGCACTGCGCCAGGGTGGTTTCTATGAATTCCCTAACTTTAGGGGTTTTTTTCCTGTTCCCCACCTGGCTCCTTAGTCTGAGACCTGAATGGAGAAGGAATGATGAAGTTGATACTCGGACTGAGCTCAGTAGCCATCCCCTTGGAGCAAAGCACAGAACCCCAGAATATACATACGCAGCGAAGGAAAGCAACCTCATCCTTGGCAGCCTCAGCAAACTCTTCTTTGCTTCTTAGGACCTTCACAGCTACGTTTTTCTTCCTCCTGGGAAACAAATCACATCTGTCAGCCAATGCATGCCAGAGTGCCCCTAATTAGCAGCACCTCCCATTTTCCCAGATCCCCAGCCCTGGGCTTCCCAGTGAAGATGTTGCCCTCCTGCAAGCAGCCTTGCCCTTGGTCTGTGGCACACCAAGCCCATGGGCACCCCACCCAGTCTCACTGCCAGGTTTGCCCTGTGCTCAGGGGATGCCAATGGGCTCCAGGTCAAGCAGCTGCTCTCTGCTGCTTCTGCTAGAGGGACTGGTCCTGCCCAGGAGATCAGCCACCCATTCCCATCTCCCCAAAAACCAGTCAGCCCCTCACCTCATGTCCTGGCACAGCCAGACAGTGGCAAAGGTGCCACAGCCCAGCTTGCGCAGAGCTTGGTATCGCGTGTTGAACACCTCTCCTTCTCGCACGGGGTGGTGGCCTCCTGTGGGGACTGTCACCAAGAGAAGTTACTGGGATCTCTAAATGCTCTAAATGCAAGAGCAGCTGAGAACAGCCATCCTCTGGGTGGTATGGCTGGCAGGATCCTGTGACCTCCTCTGGCCTGGGAAGAGTCTGGCACAATCTCAGCTTTGAAGCTGCATGCCTGAGGACTGACCTGTGCACTGGGCTGCTGGCATCTCCTCCTGCACCTGCTCCTCCATGGCCCAGTGGTGCAGCAGATCCTGGCACGAGGGGGTAGAGGCAGTGGGGGACTGTGTTGTGGTGTGATCTTCTGTGCTTTACTCCTTCAAAGAGAGTTGGAGAGCTGCAGGGCAGCTGTACCTCTGCTGCATGCTCTGCACTTTGATTCCCTCTTCTATCCCTGCTGTCTCCTCACCCTTTTCCTTCCCATCTACTTTGTCAGCCCCTGGAGCTGGGGTGTTACAAATGCTTTTGGCACTTCAAGGAGGCAGGATTATTTTAAGAGTTCAGAAGAGGAAAGCTGGCAGTCTGAGGCTGGGCAGGGATCCCGGTGGTGTGCAGCCAGGCCAGAGCCAGGTGAGAATCTCAGGTTTCCCTGCACCCAGTGTGGATTTTCAGGGACTTAGCAGGGACTGCGGCATGCCCTCCCATGGCCACAGCTGAGGAAAGCACCCAGTCCCCATCCCAGGGAGGTGATACGTCTGGGCTTTCACTGCAGGAGGAGCCTCATGCTCCAGCTGGGTACAAAACAGAATGTGCATTTTAGGCTGCATATCTGTCCACAGCCAGGACTTCTCACCAACTGTCCCATGCCACCCTAGCGAGAGGCTGAGATGGAGGGGGAAGCTGTTTCTGGGGTTTGTTACTATGACAGTCCAAGGCACAAACACCAAGACAGCACAACCCAACTGATGCAACTGCTGACCCCTTGCTCTGCAGCAGCAGTCAACTGAGTAGCAGCCCAGAACCTGGGTTGCTAACAGAAATAAAGATGCAAGGTGCCATAGCTGGGGTAGTCTCAACCGAGCCTGGCATGATTTGAAAATGTCACTTGCTCCACAGCTGAAGCTTCAGGTTAACACGTGTTGCCAGAGCTTGTGACAAGTGATAATAACCCCAGCAGACCATTAGCATAGGTAGAATTATTGCCCTTTAAATCCTTCAAATCAGGTTGCTAAGGCTAAGAGCTCATCTGCACAGAGGATTTTCAGAAATATTCATAACGGACTGCTGGTGGTGGTGGCAGCAGTGAGAGCCGCGTGACAAGGAGTTGTTCTGGGACATTAATGTCTTCCAGGTGCTGAGACAGAGGCATAACTTCTTCCCATGTGCTGATTCTCCTCTCCCAGCACAGCAGCCAGAGGTGCAGTCTGCCTTTGGACACCCTGCAAGCTCCCAGCATGGTTCCATTAAAGGCTCAAGACTGATCCTGTTAGGGACAACTCAAGACTGTCAGAGCTGACATTGCTCCATTAACCAAAGCTGTACAGAAGTCTGAAAAGAGCTCAAAGTCCCTCCCCTTCCTTACATTTTCACACCTCTAATAATGGCATTTATACAGTGGCATTTATACAGTTCCAAATCAGTCTTTTAGGCATAAACCTCTGAGATGCTGCAAGTCTGTATGGGCACTTTTCAACAAATACTTACTAACATCTTAGCTATGAAACAGAGGTGAAATCAGTATCTTTCTTATTTGTGCACAGACTGAGCATATCAATAACCTCACAAGCTCCTGCACCACCAGAGTCTGCTCAAGCCCTCTTCACTCACATCATTAGGACAGCAAGGGCTGATCTGAGAGCCAGGCAACAACCTTAAAGATCTTGTCACTCGCTGTTCACCTGCCAAAGGAGAACTCAAGAGTGAGGAGATGGGAGCTCAACAGCATTTTCCCTAGGTGGGTTGTTATAATAAAAGGAAACTTTGGTGGGAAAGTAGGAACCAAAGACAGACTTGGAGAGTAAAACACATCCTAGCACTAGGACTGATGGAGATTTGGGGCAGCTCACTAGGCCCTGGTGTCCTTCTTGTTGCAGAGGTGAGGCAAGTCCATCCTTGGGTGTGCAAGACTTTACCTCCATCCACTCTAGTTAGATGGATGCACTGGCAAAGTATGAGGAGCACTGCTATGCAACTTGGTATGGGAGAGTGAAATACACTTTTCTAAGCTTTGTGATAAAGAACGATCAACGCTTTAAAGTCCTTCATGGCTTGATATCTTTACATTAAAAACAATAGTTATTTTGCTTTTGTCATTCAAAGCTATGTTGTACAGAACCTACTGGCTTGCTGAATGGCTGAAGCAGGTTGGAGAACTTCAGCCCAACAACATACTGGTCCTGCTTGGTCTGCGACAGCCATAGACAGGAAGTATCCTACACAGAACAGCATAAGGAGCTGCCCACCACCAGTCATGCCTTATAATGCCTGGATCTCTGGAGTCATAGAGCTCACCAGAGCAATACACACCTTCATCTTGTGCGCAAACACAGACCTGCAAGCCCTTGCTGATTCCAGCACCCCTGCAAGATGCAACATGCAGTGTAAGAGCAGCCCTTCCAGCATGGGGCTCTGAGCCCCAGGGCCCCTGCGCAGACTTACCGTGCAGCAGCTTGCAAGCAGGACTCACTGCTCCGTTTGTCATCCAGCTGGTTCTGGAGCTCTCCAAAGTGAGATACCAGCTAGCCTGGCTCTCCTTTTAGTCTGTGCTGCATGGGAGGGGTGTCCTTGAGCAGCTCAAACTCTTCTGCATTGCTGGATGGATATGGTGGTAGGAAGGCAGGGTATCAGATCACAGCAGTGCTTCTGGGAACAAACTTGGTGTTGGGATAGCAAGAGACCCAGGACAGCTGTGGTGGATTCACTTTACTGCTGGCCTCTCTCTGCCTTCCCTCAGCTTCCCTGGCAGCAGGTTTGCTAGCCTGCTGCAGCTCCACAATCTCCACAGCAACTATTTATAGAGGGAAATTCACAGCTCTACTGAGATGCAAACAGGGAAATCCTTCCCCTCTGCTCCACCATCCCCAGACTGTGAGGTTACCCGACACTCCCCATTGCCCCCAACAGCTTACCAGCAGGTCCCATGGCCCAGCCTCACTGATTGGCACTGTCTTCTGCCCAGCACAGCCATCCCCAGCCTGTGCCTGGCAGAGGGGACAGGCTCCCCAAGCTCCCCCGTGTGCTACACTGCCCAAGATGAGGCTCCTTCATGGAGAACAACCATGGCAGCAGCATCCTCCCAGCTGCCCTGCTCATCCAGCAGCCACTGAGGTGGGACCTGAGCATCACAGCACCTATGCAACCCTGAGGAGCAAACAGCCACAAAGCAAGAAAAATCACATTTTTTTCTGCACTGCCACCCCTTGCAGCCTTGCAGCAGAGCCAGGCATGCCCTGGCCTCCCCCTCGCTGGGGCCCTGGGCTTGCACAGCTTGCGTTTCCTCGCTGAGGCTGCAGAGACCAAGCCTCAGCCATGAGGCAAAGGGTTAATACTGCCTCGCAGTAGCTCTGCTGCAGACCCAAGCTGCCAAACTCGAGGTCGGGGCCTCCCTGAGTGCTTCTCCCCTTGCCTGTGCCCCTCTGCTCTCACCTGCCTTCCCTGCTAAAAATAAAAGGGGAGGGGGCAGAGGCTGCAGCAGGCTGGGTGCTGGGGCAGCACCCGTGGGACAAGAGATTTGTCACCCCTAAAAGGCCAGCAGAAACACACAAGGACAGAAAGGCAGGACTAAAGCAGCAACATGTCATAGATAAAGGCTAAAACTCTGGTAGTAAAGGAAGAGGGGGCAGAGGGAAAGACAGGATAGATGGGCCAGGAGCCAGCTTTATGTCTGGGAAGAGCTGCACAATTAGTTTAAGAATTAAGTTGTTTGCTAATTTAGGAACACTGATTCCTGCCCCATGCTGCTGGACAAGAGCAATCAACATAAACTGTACCTTAAGCAACCTCCTGCTTACCCTTGGTGGGAAGCCACCATAGGAGCTGTAAAGTGCCACATGCCCCATTGCCACTACTCCATCTCCTTGTCCACTAAGGGAAGTTCCTTCTCCTGCTCTGGAAACTGCCAAAGTGCTGTGATGTAGGAGTTATCAGTACAAAGATATCTAGAAGAAAGACAGTTAGTATGTCAGAGATATAATCTTTGCAAAGAGGGTGGGAAGGAGTACCCAGTTTCCACTTTGGAGGAAAAAGAGGCAAATAGGTGCTGGAAATTGCATCATTGTGCAAAAGAAGCATGACAGTCAGGTTGTATATTAAAATTTATTGAATTATTGTGTAAGAATTCTCTTTATTAAAATCATTTGGACTCTAAACTGATTATTTACAGACAAAACCTCTTATATCACCAATAGATTCCTACATCTCAGAACAGTATCTACAAACAGTTATTACACTATGTAACAAAATTCAGATTTTTTCAAGCTTTTTATATTAATTATTAATTCCAATTTGAGAAAGACAGTACCTCAGGTGCTCTGAGCAGAACTCAAGGTGTGGCAGGGCATAAATGCAGGTCAGGCCATACCGTAATAGACAAGAAAGACACCAAGTCACAAGGCTGGGAGAGGGCAGAGTCACCAGGACAGAAGACTAGGGGAAAGACTATTAAAGCAAATGCACTGGGTGTTCTGGAAACCAAAAGAATCATCCTGACAAAAAAAGGCACCAAAGAAGCAGCATCTTGCTGCAAACGGGGCACACCCTGAAAAAGAAATGGCATTCCACCGAGGCAGCAGCATCCAAGAATCCTCTATTTTCATTAAAAAAAAAATCAGCCATCAGTTCTAGAAAAGAAAGAAAGAAAGAAAAAAAATTCCAGGTACAGCCTAAATTTGCCACCAGACAGACGAAAGCAAGCGCTCTCCTATCAACATCATACGGGTGCCAGCTACTCTTAATTGTGCCAGTAGCAGAGACATTCAAATACACTAACAAATACTTCTCTTAATACTGATCAGTTCTCAGCGTTTCATCCAGACCACAGTGGAAGCAAGTTTCTGTCTCTGACTGCAGTACCAAGTAAATCTCAACGCCTGCCATTCAAGGACACATCACCTTTCAGAGAACATGATGAAAGCAGAGCTGTCCCCTGCTGCACTTCTTGTGTCTTGCAGAAGGGGAACGGTCACTGTGGCAGGGCACTCTCAGCTGGTGCCCATAGAACTTGCTATCTGTATGAAAACAGGAACATCCAAGAGAGGATTCTCCATCCTTGAGAAGGAATGTCCATTTCCAGAGTGTCTGACAAGCTGGTCATGGAATCAGGCAGAGACTGGAAGAAATTGGGAAGGATTGTGAGAAATAAATAAATAAGTCTTCCCTGTAATAGGGAATTTCATAATAAAACCTGCTTTGTGCAAATTTAAATGCAACAGAATCCTGTCATAGTAACGGATTTTGCCACAGGAGAGAGGCATGGACGGAGAGGAGATGCCTAAACACCCAAGCTGATCCCAGTGAGAAGCCTTCAGTGTGTGTCTGCACGGAAGGAGGATGCCAGTATCTAGAACACTGAGGACAGACAGATGGGATGAATAGGCACTACCAGCTTTCCACCCTCACTGCACCTGCACTGGGCAGTACCTCCTGTCCAGCTGTGCAAGAACAAGCTCAAGATGTTAAATAAGTCAATTGCCTATGTTTAGTTCTATTTTTAAGTCTTGGTTATTGCTCTAATAAAAATAGACTTTCACAGATACACTCAGAGAAAGCAGATCATTTCCAACATCAGTAGCAGTACTGAGAAGCAAAGACGATGTGGAGCCCACCTACCCTGCAGCTGAAGGCAGCCACATGGACAGGGACACCTGAACTCCCATCACTACAATTCCAGGAGAGCCACCAAGTCCTCCTCCCTTGGCTGATATGAGGTGGATTCAGAATTAAGCCCCAAATCACCCTGTTCTGGGAAAGTGCAGAGATAATTCTGCAAAAATAGGGGAGACAGTAACACTCTGCAGAGCCATAAATCCAACAGGTAGCCTGTGGCTCCTGGTGGACACACTGCAAGGAGAGGACACAAACTATGCCTTGCTGCCTGGGGCAGAATGTCCATCCCTCAATGCACAAGGAGACAATGCTACTCTGCCACTATACCTGCAGCTGCCTCAAACTGAGAAATTGCCTCCTGCAGTTCCTAAGGAAATAGGCTTTACTAATGTGCATTGGATCTGCTTTTTCCCATCTGCCAGTCCTTTCCTCCACCCAGCTTTTTGGGGGGGCTGATTTAATCAGATTTAGTAGAGACAGGTTTCAGAGATGCTGAGTTCCCATAAGTTTTGTGGAAATGAGTGGTCAGGCAGGAGCAAGACTCAAACTGGTGTCCACTCAGGGGAAGAGAGGCAAACTCTGCACCCTCCTTTCTGGCTGAAGCAGCCAGCTTGCCTGCTGCTCTGTACAGCAGGATGGGAGTAGGAGGTGGCACAGGAATGTTGGCCATACTCTGAGCACACAGAGTACCTTGCAGTACTGATGAGAGAGGGTCACAGGAGAGAGCTAGCTCTCTAGGAAGAGAGGCCAGCATTAACTTGTCACTGTATTGCTCAGAGTACACTTCTGAAACTGTGCAGCACTTGCACAAAGCCACAGAGCTGATCCAACAGGCCTGGAATTACTGCTCTATGCAATGTAAAGAGAGGTAGGGACATGGTCCTGCCCTGTTTTAACTTTGCTCCCTCCTCAGGGGGACAATCATCACCTTGGGGAAGTGACAGAGGAGTCAGACCTGTCTAGCTGTCCCAGGCACACAGCACATCAGTGTGGATTTAGCAGCAGGGGAGTGAGAACAAGTAGGGCACCTTTATAAACAGGAATTCAGTCCCAGAAAGGCAGAGCACTCTGTTCACAAGGTGCAGGAACTGAGGAGGGAGCAGGGAGGAGCTGCCCAGTGACAGCTGGTGACTAACTGTGCGCGTGCCTGCTCCTGCCTCTCCTTCGTCGCAGGAATCATTCCCATTTGCCAGACACCTGACACTCCTTGGGAACAATACAGTTGTGCTTCTTGGCTTCCTTGAGTTTACAGCTCACCAAATAACCCTTCTATGTGCCACAACAGGAGAGTATGGGAAGTGAGACTGTAAGGTGTAAGGCAAACAGAACAGGAGAGCACACAGCTAAGCCTTGAACTGAGCTCTGGGGAGAAACGATGCTGTTCCGACAATGGAGACATCTATGAGTTACCCCTGCAGACAAAGCAGTGGAGAAAACTTTGCTCCAGTGCTGACAGACGTTTGTCAGTAGAAGTGCACAGAGATACTTCTCCAAGAAAAGCTTTGTCTCAAAGCCACAAAATTAAACATTCTCCTTTAGCATTTAAATACATTAACTTTCCGAGGATATTTACAAGTCCAGTTCAGAGCAGCAGAACAGCTAGACACTGGAGGAAGGGGAAGTGGCACAAGGCATTTGTTGTGCTTTTCCAAAGAGCAGGGCAACCCCTGACCACAAGGAACCAAGAAGACAGGTCCTGAGTTGGGTCAGTGGAGACTGAGGTGAGCCAGGCAGTGACTCTCAAATGCTGAATCTGTCCTGAGGGAATGGGTGAGACGGTGCTCTCTATTTAGAGTGGGCCCCTGGGCAAGTGTGCATGTTGGTGAGCACCTTACAACCAAGCAGGTGTCATGCACAAGCTGTCAGAGACCAGAACACTGGGGAGCAAAAGAACTTCACCGTCGAATGCTCTCCTTTCCACATCCAACATCTGGAACCAGTTGGAACATTGCTGCAAGGTTTCTCATGCAGGAATGCTCACTAGCCAGGGACAGAGGTTAGCATAGCAGTCAGCCCGGTGAAAGCTTCCTATATCCCCACTGAAGCGAGCAGCTGCAGCATGGGAGTCTCCCAGCGCTGGCAAGGACATCTCTGCAAAGTTGAGGACTCCACAGACATGGTGCTTGATGTTGTCACCTGGCTCTTCAACAAGGTTGTTTGGAAACTTGGCACATTCATGTAACATCTGTAGGAAGGAGCTGTGTGGTCCCCCTGACAGTCTGTCAGAGGAAACCCAAAGTTTGTGGGTTTTTTGTTTTGTTTTGATTTTAAAAAGAAAAAAACTGTAAAAAAATAATCTCTGAGATGCAAGGACGCTTGTACTTTGTACTGCCTTGGCCGTTCCTGTTCATGTCACCCGTGGGTTCCTTGGCGAGTCTGGTTCCAATGGCAGCAGGACACCCTGTGTATAGCTAGGATGACTGTCCCTGTTCATTCAGGGGAGAGCAGTCTGTCTGTGCCTGTCACAAATCTGTGACCTTATTCTCTACAGCTGCTGCAATCTGTTGTAGTCTATATCCAAGCTGCATCTTCTGTGCCGTTGGGTCTTCTTCCAAGGCAGTAATGATCTGCAACAAGACAGAGCTCACTGGCACACAACACTTTCTCTAGCACACAACACTATCAACCAGCTCAACTCTGTGAGCAGTGGAGTGTTCCAAGCTAGAATCCAGTGTGCTCAAGACTAGTGAGGGTATGTAGTAATTAACCTCAAATTAACCACAAAGTAAGTGTTCTAGATTCATCCTAATAACTTATAAACTTCATAGTGTAAAAAAGAACGCTAAACTTCTCACTGGAAAATGATAGCTTTAGTAAATGAATCTGAATTAACTGTATTTCATTTTTAAGTAGAGTATTTGGATAGTGTACACAAAATCCTAACAGCCTCCAAGTTAGAGATAGGTCCTCTTTTGTGATTTCCTCCCTCCTTCTTTGACAAGAATAAAAGCAAACATAGAGGTTTTGCATGCCAGTGAAACATGCTCTTAATTATTAATTTTGGAGGTTTTTTTAGTTGGGTGATAAAAGAAGGGCATATTCATACCTGCTGGAAACACTCACCTGATCATAGTACTTATTGATGTATTTGTACAATTCATGCAGAGCCACCAGGGAATTGAGGTCACCTGAGTAATTCTGAATGACAGAGGAAGTTAGACAAAATTGTGAGACACCTAACAATTGTTCTTCTAAATTCTGTGTCCTCACAACTCATTAGGAAGCATGCCTGTTGTACAAAGCAACAGGAAAAGGAATTCACTGTTAGCTCCCAGCGAAGGGAAAAAGAATTACATGTACTCCTTACCCTGAATCCTTGACCACACTTTCCACTTCAGTGCTAGCTGGGCAGACCCTCACTGTCCCAGTGGTGCCACAAAGTAGAGCAGTCACTGGCAACGGTTAGTATTTCTGAGCAGAACTGCACACTCAGCTGGAACACCCCATCTTGGCATTAGTAACTTTGCCTTAGACTCACAGGCGCGGGGCCAGTGTGACTTCTGAAATAATTGTATTTACCCGTGACAGCTCGGCCAGGGCAGAGTTCATCTCCTGGTCACTGGCAGAGATGGTCTGACGAATGTCCGCGTAATACCTACACAGTGGCACACAGGCAGTTAGTGTATTGTTCCTCCTAGCCTCCTTCTTACTGCTTGAACTACAGCTCCTCACATTCACTGCTTACCTTTCCACCATCTGCTTGTAGCGAGGAATATCCCGGGCATAGAGCAGCTTATTGATCGGAGAGTCCTTGAACATCCAAAACCAGAACTGGTTACAAAAAGCTCCTTCATCATACTGTGGACTAACCTTAGCAGGTAACACTATCACTGCTATTTTCTGTCTTTCATTCAGGATTGGGAATTTTTGTCCTCTGGATGGAGAGGTATTTCAAATACCAGGCTGCCCTCTAGTAATGCAGCCTGAGAAACCATGAGGTGTGTCGGTGAAGAGACCTCTGGGATCCCTAGTCCGGCCTTCCACTAGTAGCTGGGAGACTATGAGATCACATAGTCTATGGCTTTGGAAAGCTGATTCCCGAAATCCTCCAGAGATCCACCCATCCCATCTCTGGTGAACTCTGCAAGACACCCTCAGCACAGGGTGAGTAGTGGTGGTAATAAGTTTTTCTGATGGCCAACCTGAATCTCCCAGGATGATTGTGACACGTACTGCCTGCCACAGCCAACTAGAGTTGAGCTCTGTCCCCCAAGCAGCTGTAAGCTGTAAATAAAGAGCACCCCTCAAAAACTTCATCTGTAAGCTAAACCACACCAGCTCCTCCCTCCTCTCTTCCCAGGAATCTCCATCACTCTCCAGTGGCACATGGGAGCAAGGATGGGCCTTGACCTGCTGTCCCAGTGGTACTACATAAATGTTACTGCCTTCCTGGGCAGCACAGCTCAACTATCTGTGCCAAGTGTGCTCCCTTCTCCCTCTGTACTTACCCTCCCTAGTTTATGGTCAGCTATTGTACAGGAGTCCATGAAGGTCTGTGCAATGACCAGGAGCACAGCGTCTACATTATCTGACGTCTGCACATCAAAAACAAACTGAGGATTCTTGATAATGTTGATCCAAAACCGCAGGGGCAGGCTGCAGAGAAGACAAACAGGGTATCAGCAAAGGTAGTAGCTAAGGTGCTGAAAGATGCTCTGCACATTACTGCATCTCCCAACTTTGCCCTCTCAGCAAAGCCAACTTTTCACACCATGCTCCGCTGCCTTGTACTCCTATTTTGCTCCTGCTCAGTAGGCAAAGGTGATCAGCTCTAGACAGCCTAGCAGTGCCTCCTCCACAACCCACAGGAACACTGTACCTATTTGTCTTCCAGATATGGATGGTCTCAGGGTCTGCGATCCCATAGTGCATGGCCTGCTCATCCAACAGGTCAAAGAAGTATTTGACTGCCAGGGGGACAGGGCGGTTGGTACTGAGGATCACCTGGAACAAGTCATCCACAAACTTCTGCAGAGTGCCCTATGGAGAAACGAGCAGGACAGAGTCAGGACAGGCAGAGCAGAGTGGAGAGCCTAGGCTTCGTGCAGATGAGAGGTTCCCCTCTTCTGCTCAGCAGCCTCCTCTCACTGGTCCAAAGCTACCTCCTCTCCACTACAGGGAGCAGCAGCTCAGGAGAAAGAAAGCCCTATCAGTTTCTGGAACAGAGGTCAGGGAGAAGCTCATGAACAATGCAAAACACGTAGAGGAGTCAAATGCACTCAGAGTCACTGCAGGTAAGGGAGATTGCCACAGGGGAGAGAGCTTACACCATGATGGAACAGCACTGAACTGCAGAGACTGCCTAGTGGAAGGGGACTGCTGGCTGTCAGCAGCTGAGTTCAGCCAGACTTGGAACAAGGAGAGGAAAGTTCAGTAATCATGAGAAGAACACAGACACTGCCTGGCAAATTGCCTGAGCTGTCCCTTGAGGAACAGCATTATTGCAAGCAGGGCATTGCTGGGGAACCTGGATGCCAAAAGCTGATGCCTCCTTGAGAACAGAGCAGAGGGACAAGTCAGTAAATCAGCTTCATCAGGCCTGACCTAAATGCCTCATGGAAATGCAAACAGCATTTGGAATAAATAAGAGTTAGAGATGTGCACATGCCTGGAGGGCTGTGATCTTATTAGCACCTCTGAGATGTAGTGAGGGTAGATCTAGATTAGATATAAGGAAGAAATTCTTTACTTGTGAGAGGGTGGTGATGCACTGGAATGGGTTGCCCACTTGTAGATGTCCCATCCTTGCCAAGTGTTCAATGCCAGGCTGGATGGGTCTTTGAGCAACCTGATCTAGTGGAAGGTGTCTTTGTCCATGGCAGGGGGCTTGGAACTAGATGATCTTTAAGGTCCCTTCCAACTCAAACCATTCTATGGTTCTTCTCACCTTCATTGAGAGCAGACGCGTCAGATAGATCTCTGGGATTGCCTTGGCTCGCTCCCGATCTCTTAAACTCCCACGTCGATGCTTGGGAAGTTCTGGCTCTTCTGTTGGTTTTACCAAGTGCCAAAGTTTGATCCCACCTTCATCTGCATCCTCCAACATTGGTGTTTCTAAAACAAGAAACAGTTTACAGATGACTGTCAGCCCTCTCACAGCAGTGTTTGGCCAGGTGAGCCCCCAGGGAGCAAGATACTGCAGTAAGATAGAAACACAAACGGGAAGGAACATCTAGAGGCCTTTATCCAGCCTTCTGCACACAGTACATGTGCTGCTAGCATTACAGCAGGTTGCCTTTGTCTACTCAAAACCTTCAAGGTCTTGGAAACTTCCTCAGAGATCCTCCACCACCCTTGTGGTCTATTTCCAGGGCTGCACCACCCTTTGGCTGAAGAAGTTCTTCCATGTTCAATTTGACCCTCTTAAGCTGCAGCCTGTGGCTATTGTCCCTCACACCACAGGAGAATCCATAGAGCTGTTTACTCTGTCAGACAGTAAGGTAACTGCCTGGGGTACCATCAACAACCTAGGGCTATGCTCAGCACCTGAGGCTATTAAGATTCCCTCAAGTTGCAGACTGTGCTCAGCCCTAGAGTCACATCTAGAGAACTGTGTTTATCCTGCATTTTCAAGCCCAGACTTGCTCTCCTCTGCTCTTACTCACATTCTTTTGCTTTTCTCTCATCTCACCTCCCCAAGCTTTCAATTTCCCAACAAACCTATGAAGATCCAAATGATGTATCAGCCTTATATCATAGCAGCATATAGCTGGGGCTATGGCAGGAGACTTCTCCCAGTATCTGGCAAGTGCTACAAAATAATTTTATGAGAACAGGACAAACTCACTCTCTCCTGGGATGTAATCCTGATTCTCCCTATGGATGTGCTTGGTCAGGCGTGGGACCAGTGCTACTGTTGCTCCATCAGGCACCTGCACACAAGCAAAAACCAGCATTCAAAACAAATTGCACGTTCCTCATCAGCACAACAGGCAAGTGCTTGTAGACCAAGGCAGACTATACCATTACTAGAAATGGGGAAACATTTGGGGCACCATCACCATCTTTCCTGATGGTGGGAGAATCTTATTTGTACCAGTGAAAAAAAACTGATGTGCAAAGTATGAAGATGATGATAATACTTAGGGACTGAGGTCATTCACACCTAGAACATGTTGCAGCAAGGTATGACGTATTGGTGCAAGGTAGTTAAAACTCCTCTTTCCATTCCTAGAAGCTGCTTTGCAGATCAGTGTGCCACCTCTTAATAGCTGATTTGGACCAGAACATTAACAGATCCAGCAGCATCACCTGCATTGCAACAGCTACCAGGCATGAACTTATGCATCTCCTTCTAAGCTCTACATCTGCCCATATCTAACATATAGGTTAAGGAGGGGGCTGTGCTTGTTGAAGTCAGAGTGCACACCACAGCACTAACTTGATTTGAATATGCTGCTTCAAGAAAGCTTCAACATTTTGACCGTGATGTACCAGGAGCGAGAGTCACAAATAGAGCACAACAGTGTGTAGAAGGTAAGAGGAGAGAGAAGGCAATTGTAGCCTGAGTTCTAACCTTGTAATGCTGAAGAGTGTTCAGGCGTTTCCAAGTTCCTTGAACAACAGAAGTTACATCCTCATCAGACAGTATCAGATGACCTGCCAGCCCTGACCTCCACTCTACAGCCAGTAAAACACAGAAAATGAAAAGATAAACTGTTAGATTGAGGCATCTCTGAAATTCGCAGTGCTTCAACTTGGTTGACCTTGCTACACACCCATTGATCCTTGTCAACACCTACCCATACTGTTTCACAGACAACATAACCTGAGCAAGTGCCTGTAACAATGCTGAGTCCTGCAGTCACAGACAGACCCTCTAAGCACAGGGACAGACACAGCCTCAGCCTCATGGCCTCCCAGGTTCCACTCACCAAGTTCCTACAATTTCTGTCAGGATGTGACTCTTCAAGTAGGTGATTCAAACCAGAAATAGCTACTATTAGCTACTATTCTCCTGGTACCTGCTCATCTATTACTGTCACCACTATTCAGCAACAGTCAAAGAATGAAGAAGATGAAAAATTGATGGTTTCCCTCACAATGTAAATCCTACCTTTCATTAACAACTGTGGGCAAAATCCTCCCTGATATACATTATTGAGATGCTGTCACTGAATTCACAGGCAGGAAGAGCCAGTCTATGACTTCAGTATCTCTGTGCTGCTCTCAGATCATCCTTCCCTTCTACATATTCTCTATGCATTTTTTTCCTGTGTCTACTTTCCCAAGTCATTGCCATGGTCCAAGCTGGTAAAGAACACCATGAAATGGAAAGGGCTGGACCCAACTGCTTCTTTCCCACCCCTGCCTCTTGCTGTTAGGCTCTTTCCTGCATCATGTCCTGTAGGATCCAGCCAGAGTCCAGGATCCTTGGTCAGTGGCTCTGGACACTCAGCAGAGAATGGCAAACATCATGCATGCCAGGGTGCTATGCACAGGCAGTGAACAACCACTCTTCCACTTCCTCACTGAGTTCTGCTTACCCAGGTCCAGTGTGTCTGGGTCTGGTCGGTGACAGTATGGTGTCCCTTTATAGATCTGATCTAGGATTTTCTCCTTCACCTGTGTTATGGTATCACAGTCTAGCACTTTTGCAGAAATCCCTTGGGAGTCCTCTGCTCCTCCTGCAGCAACTCCTGCTTGTGTCAAAGCATTTAAGGTCTGGGGAAGAAAAGGTCACAGCTACTCAGCTGATAAGATTACATCTGACACATTTACACCTTTGATGGTTCTCATTAAGGCAAGTTAACAGCTAGTTTTCACCCGAGGACTTTCAGAAAAGAAAACATCACAGATGTTAAACACCCTGTTTTCTATCTTGTGTCAAAAGCTGTAAGCCAGTTCAACATCTGGGAAAGGGCATGGGTGTGCCATCAGCAACTTCATCCCCTTATTTCTAGACACAGAGGACAGCACAGACACCAGATTATTGTGGTCATGGCTTCTATCAGCCTAGGGCAAAAGTGCCTGATTTAGCCAAGCTCTTGCTTATCCGAGCAGCACAACTTCGTAGATAAACTTGACTCCCAGGAGACAGTGACAGGATGCTGCACTCCAATAATGGGAGTAGAGACATTCAGCCCTGTTGCACCAGAGAGTCCAGGGGGAACTAAAGATGTGATGCTTACCAGAGTCCTGTACTCCAGGTCTTCTCTCAAAAGGCGGTTGTCATTCAGGGTATATTTGGCTTTCCCTGTCACCCAGTCAACTGGCCCTTTGTCCACCTGGTGCTTGATTCCTCGGAACAGCATGTAAAGTGGCTCCCCAACAGAATCCTGGCACAGAAAAGAAGGTACTTCACCTGAGAGAAATTCAGCTTCCTCCTCCCAGCAGAGCCCAATGGCTTGAGAACATGGGCATCCAACCAGAGGAGAAGCAGGACTGAGGATACAGCAGGCAAAGACAGAGCCTCTGCTGACAGCTCCTGCTCCATGCACAGGGAAAGCACACAAGCCAACTACCAAGAGGATGCACAAGACTAACACATTGCTCTGTCTCCGTGTCACTTCTCCGAGAGACTCTCCTCATCAGTCCCTCTTCAGGAAAGGAATTAGATCAGAATCTCCCCATCTCACATAAAGACCAGCTTATGGCCCATGTGTCTCAAGATAAAGGAGCTACACTAAGTCCTCCATGATCTGGTGAGACATCCTGGAAACAATCACAAAATCACTTAGGTTGGCAAAGGCCTTTAAGATCATCAGGTCCCACTGCTAATCCAGCATTGCCCAGCTCACCACTAAACCATGTCCCTAAGCACCACGTCTACACATCTTTTAAATACCTCCAAGGATGGTCACTCTACCATTTCCCTGGGCAGCCTGTTCCAACAACCAGTATTAATGCTGACTTAAGTATCCCTGTCCCTAGTGAACAGCCGAGCTCTCATTCCTCACTCTGAAATACAGGATGACTTTGGCACTATTTCAGCTACTAGAGAGGTACAAAGCAAAGCTGTGTCTGAGACCCTCTTTTGGCCCCTCTACACCATAAAGGGACAAAGAGCTTACCCTCACAAATGCATACAGACAGATGGACATCCAGTTGGTTAACAGCTTCTCTACCACTGTTTCTGTCCTGAAAGAGAGCATGAAGTTGGTCACAGGAATATGGTGCAGAGCAGGGAGGGATCTGGATCACTCTCTTTGAGAAAAACAACACACTAAATGATGATACAGGATCAAGGGAGAAGAAAAAACCCAGGACTTTAAAAAACAGTTAATGCTTTTGATACCACTTATTCAAGGCACTTTTCAGCCTGAAGGAGGCACCAAATTACAGAAGTGGAGAGACAAGCAGGCAGAAGACAGAGGAAAGAAAACCTCTGGTGGGTCTAAAACAATGGAACTTTGTTCAGATCAAAAGGATGGACCAGAAGGAGGCTAATGGGGATCAAAGCATAGGAGATATTTCAGTTTAGCTTCCAAATATGTCATGACTGTGAGCCCAGGGACCTCTAAACAGCAAAGTGAGATTAGCAGACCTGAACACAAGGAGAGAGTTAAGGTACAGTAGCATCAAAAAGAGGAATTTGGAGTGGGCAACTCCAGCTTCCTAGTGTTTTCACACCTTTCCTACTATATTTCCTGACAATTGCTGACAGGAGAGAGGGATGTCATTCTTACTAAGTCCTCCTGTTTGATGCATGTTGTCTGGACACACACTGGTCTTATAGCTGCAGTCCATGTCATTATGTTATCCTATTCACAGGAGTTTCAGAGCTTGCCAACTGGGCAGAAAAGCTCTGTCCCCTCAGGTAGGTAGCAATGGGACCTTGGCTGGCTCACTCACCTCCGCAGCATCAGCTTGGGGTTCTTGGCCACATACTGCTCCACAAGGTCATTCAGGAGTGTTTTCAGGATGTCAGTGAAGTACTCCAGCTTCCCATGCAGTGACACAGTGAGCAAAGATGCCACATAGGCCCGGTCTCTGGGAGAAAAAGTGCGCTGGATTTCTAGAGTGTGGATGAACTGAGGGGAGAGAGAGAATCCAGTATGTGAATCTACTGGAAGTAGGCTATTTGCTGTTGGAAGAAGTGGTGCTGCATGGAGCTATTCAGAAATGAACTTTAACATATAACTGCCTGCTTCCTGCCACTAGCTGCCAGTGATGTGGCCCTGACCCAGAGCAGGCTGCAAGCAGAGAGAGGGACATTACCTTGGTGAGAAAGAGCTTGCTGTTAAGCAGGTTTGACAGCTGGACCAAGCCCTGCTCCACAGTTTGCCGCCGGCACTCGGGGATGTCCAGGTCCCTTTGTAGTGGTGACTCACGGTGGCCCGGGAAGAAAATGCGCTCTGCATAGGACTTGTAGTCCAAGAAGGGAATTCCTGTGCCCACAAGGTCACTTGTGAGGTCCATCATCTCAGTCATAAGGTCTGTGAGAAAGGATATGCCCATGAGGTTGACTATATGATCAGACATCTGATGATGGAAATCATAAGATGAGTGTAAGAACTTGGGCCAGCAGGATGGGACTGAGAAACAGAAAGGATGTTTCCTGTTAGGAAGAGGCATGTTGAGGTCTCATTGCCACAACATATAAAACTAGATAAGGCCTCGGAAGAAACTGCATAAGGAAAATTTCAGAATTGGGGAGGAATCAAAAGGTGACTTTGGTGATTAGTATCACCTGCAGCCACAAGCTGGCTTCCAATTTTATAAAGAGGAAGCCACTGTTCAACACAGATCTGTAGTTACAGGCATTACCTACACTAGATATAGACTATTAGAGGTCTTCTGCTCCTCATTGGTTCCCACATTACTTGGGGATTACAGTTTGAGTCACCTGCACAGTTTCAGAGCCCCAGAACTCCCACACAAGGGCTAACTGCTGTAAGCAGCTGAAGTACAAAGCTTGCAGGCCCAAAACATGGGGAGTAATACAACTTGCCCTACACAAATACGGGGCACTAGCTGTCCTTAAGAGAGCTTCATCTGAGTCTGAAGGATGAAGTGAAGAATCAGAGGGGTCTTTACAGATCACTGTGCTCTGAATTAGAGAGAAGAATTAAAAATGGAAGAATCTGACTATATGTTTCAATGCACTAGCACAGGATGAAGTTGTTGTCTGCCCAGAGCTACTAAAACAAGTATGAAGGAACGGAAAGAGCTGTAGGGCTGAGAGCAGTTCTTTAAGCTTCCCTGAAGCTGCAGGTGACTGACCTGTGAATTCCTTTTTGCATCTGTCCCGAACACTTGTTTCAAGATTTTCCAGCTGGATTTGAACTTTCTTGTAATCCCTCAGGGCTTGTTTGCTCTTCCTCCTGCAATAAAAAGCAGAATTGTTCCCAGTGGCCCTAGCTCAAAGATTGTCCTTGTCATATGTTGCATTGCTGCCAAAGACTGCAGCACAATCAGTGTTGAGGTGATTTCTACTGAACATCATCTTTGCAGGATACTAAACAGTGTTCAGTAAACTACATATGTCTCTTGGAGCACTCATCAGGTGTGGGGTCTGAATGAACCATAGCACAGGCTGTGATGAGCCAGTGCAATGTTCCTCACACATCCAACAACATTGGAGACTCAGAATTTGGCACAAAATAAAACTGTGACCTTGTTTAGACCCAAGACATACATGCTTGGTCACATCCACTGAGTAACATTGTAGAGGAACCTAAAGACCTCAAACAAAGCCAGAGTTTCTTACCTGTATATGAAAACGATGACCAGAACAATCAGTGCCACAAAGGATGCTCCAACACCCAGACCAATCTGTGCCTCCAGTGGGAAGGTGAGCTGGCTTTCTGTGTCGTACTGCACTCGGCCCAGGAGGAAGTTCAGGTTTCCCATCTGTACCTGCAAGAAAGCATGTGCCACAACATAAGCAGCAGTCACATGCAAAGCCACAGAGCTTCTCCAGAATGGGTACAGGTTGCATACAGCTCCCTAGCAAAGATGTCCTACAGGACAACTCCTGAATCCAGCTATATCGTTTGCTTTCAGGCAATGTTTGGCACGTAAGAGCAGACGAGAACAAGAGCAGCTCCTTGCCACCCCTGGTACTTCTCCTGTTCCCCATGAGTGCTTCTGCCTTTCTTCCATTTCCCATCCCTCTCCTTGCCTCCACCACTACTTCTTGCTTGTGTTTCAGCAAATGTCAGGATGTCTTGTGGTACTGCTGATTCCCTACCGTGAACTCTGGGAGCAAGTCTGTGCCCTCTCGCTTTGTGCGGTGCCGCGGAGCTGGCTGCTCAGAGGGAGGCTCACAGTAGAGATGATTCCTTGTTAGTGTCTTCACCACACAGATTCCTTCCCCAATCATAGCCATAACTTCATCCTTGGAAATAGCCAGATCTAGATTTTCTCCCTGGAACACATGCAATTGGGGGAAAAAAAATCAACTCTGCATTTCCATGGCTCCAGAGAAGACACCAACACCACAGCATGAAAGCAAGCCTTTTTTCTTCTCTGACAAGGCTCACAACTGGAATGGCTGCCAAAGTTCATTTTGAAAGCTAAAAAATTCACTTGTATACAATTTAGATTACAGCTTTAAGATCTGTACAGTGCTGCAGAAGCACAGTTATAAAGAGCCTGTCTTCTTAAAGGCTCTTCAGCCACAGCACCACTAAGCTCAGCTTCACTCTGTGTGCCTATGCACACACACACACACAGTGTGTATATCTTTTATAAAGCTAGTCTCATGCCAATTAACCTAAGCACTCATGTGAGTCTATCAGTGTCTTTCAAAGATGTAATACATTTATGCTATTGTTCCTATCTGCTACATAAATCTGTTACACAAATTTTGGGGCATTCAGACTTTGTTTTTTTTTTTAAATGAAACCATGCTGACTGATGTTAATTACAGTTTTACATTGTAATGCTTTCTAAGCTGAATCCTGCAGCAGCATTTTCGTGCTTTTGCCCAGAGCTCTGTCAGAGTATCCTGACAGGTTGGCAGAGAAACCTCTTTGAAAACTTGTATCTTGTTAGTTCTCTTTCAGCACTCTAGACATCTCTAGACTAGTACATCCTAACAGTTTTCACTCATACAGGAAAAAAGAGCAAGTGGAGAAAGTACATCTCTAACTGCAGCCATTAACTTTCTTAATGAGTACTGGACAAGAAAGTACCTTTCCATACGAAAGAAATACCTCAGAGATCTTTTTTCTTGCATTTACAGAAAAAACCTTAGCCACTCTGTCCTTCCATATCATCATTAAAGAGTGATTTTCCTACCTTCACCTAGTAACAGGTCTTCCCCACTGCCAGAATTCTTCTACTCCTAAGTTACTCATAGAGGAATTTTATGAAGATACAAAAAATCTGGCAGCTGAGAATAGGCTATGGTTTTTATTTAGTACTAATATCACATACACAAATAGTTTATTAGGATTAAAAGTAAAAAAGCACAGAAGTTCCCACAAGCCCTATAAAACCCTTAATGATTTATGGGCTCAAGAAGCTTTTTTAATGCACTCTTTTCCCTCTTCTTATGTACAATTTCTCACAGGTCTGTGAGAATTTCTGTGCTGTGACAGGTTGTAAGCCTGTCAAATGCTTTAAAACCTTGGATGCTGCATGACAGCCATTTCAAACACCCTGCTTAGAAACAACTCTGGACAAGGAACATTATTTCCAGCTAGTTGTTGTGTTACCTCCACAGAGATGACACTTCCTGGCTTGTGACGATATGGTTTGGCAGGATCTTCAGCATTTAATGGTTTTAGGATGGGGTTGACTTCATAAGAGAAGGGCATGGGATGCAATGAGTTGAAATCAAAGCTCAGATTATCCAGAATAAATTCCAATTTGATATGGACGCTCCGCAACAGCAGGTTAATGGCTGGAGTTTTGCACAGGATCAGGTAGGAGGAGTTAACAAGACATGGTTCTTCAAACTAAATGTGAAAGGCAAAAAAAAGTGTCAAAAGTGAAACACTAATGCTTCTCCTGCAGCTGTGCCATACTTCCCAACTCTGAGCAGTCTGCATGCCAGTCTGCATTCCTCTCATCTGGAGCAATGCCAGAGGAACTCTGCTTAATTGTAGAGGAATTCCCCACATTCCCTCTACAGAAAGTTTTCATAGCACTATTTTGGTTGCAAGTACCTAGGTGTCAGCAGCAAAATCTGGAGAGCAATCAGCTTTAGATCTTCCTGCTCTGGCAGAATGGGACCAAATACCTTCAGTGCAAGGCTGATTTTCAAGCCTGAACGCTTCTGTGAAAGGAGCTGGAAGTTTTGTACATTTGGTCACAGTATTAAATTTTTTTTTTCCTACAATTAGAAATGCCCTTTTAAGAACACGGGTAAAACCAGCTACTAACAATGAATGTGCATCAGGAATATATTCTCCCAGTTAAGGTATAGGAAAGCCCTCCAACATTTGTGCTAATAATGCAAATCTTTCTTGTGCTTTGGTTGCCAAACACCTTCTACCTCTGCAAATTCTGCTGCATGCTCTGTGACCTTGATGATCACATCAGTACTTCTGTAGTGACTTGTCTCAGGACACTGACAGTAGGAGAGCAGAAAATGTTGGTGAAATTGGTAATTTTACTGAACTTTGCCTGTTTTTGTATCTCAGAGTGAAAGAGAGCCCAAGGGCTATAGAGATGGACTGAATGATGCAAAAGGAAGAGTCTGGAGCATGGACATGCTGAGCCACACAAGCTCTCTAGCTCAGCCATGGATTTATCTCCACACTGCTGCCCTGCTGTTTCTGTTCCACAAGTCCTGCACATCTCTAAGTGTCTGGAAGTGTCTGTGAAAGTGCTTAACCTCTCAGCCTGACAGAGGATACTTCCACTTGGTCAAGACTATCACTATTATCCAAGCAGATAACAGCAAGTAGGGGGAATGCCTTCGGCATAGAAAGTCCACCTCTCCAGAGCAACACATCAACCCTATTGCACCCTAAGGTCCACTAAAAGATTTGCCATGCTACCTGCTGGGCACTGCACAGAGCATCTTGAGGGCACTGGGTGTCTGGGATGATTCTGCGCCATCGCCCCAGCCCTCGGCGCCGGCGTTCAGACGGAGAAACTGTAACTCGGATCTTTGGTTTCTGTACAACATCCAAATTGTATCCATGAACTCTTAGGACTCTCCCTCCACTGAAAGAGAAAAAGTACCTGATCTCACTCACCTGTAGTTCATTAGCTCTGTCTTGCCCATGCTCCCACCCTTCTGCTTATGTTCATTCCTACAAGCCTGACGTGACTCCAAAGTGCAACTCAACAAAGAGATGCCATCAGTGCTGTAGCTCCTGCCTCAGCACACAAGCCCTGGGGAAGGTGCACTCAGTCTTTCTACCTGAGGAAGCTTTTAGGTGGCTCTGCAAAAGTGATGTTGGGATCCAGAGTATATCTGAAGAGAGATCCTTCCAGTCTCCGCTCTTGGTCCCCATACTTGATAGTGACTGGGAGTTCTGTGGACACATTGCTGGGACTTGTCTGGCATGCCAGCTGATCCTCTGTCATCTCAGAGAGGCTTAGAGAGGCAGAAAAGAGAACAAGGGATTAACACACAGATTTTATAGTATTATGCCTTGCTCTTTGCAGATAGTCTGCAAACCTCTTCTGATATTTTCCTAAATGTAATGTTGAAAGGTCTTGTGCCTTGTCTAAGCAAGCAATAATTGCTGGGCAGTTGTCAGTCAGCAGCATGTGGACAAAAAGCAGGTACAGCCCCTGTCCATGCTGACTTTCTGACCAGCAGTGCTCTCAGGGGTACTCATCCCCAGATGCAGGAGAACAACCAGCTCTTAGTTTTAGTCTGCAGGAGCTAGCAGCAGCTCCCCATCAGCAAATGCAGAGCTGTCTGCTGTCAATAGACATGCAGAATAGAGGCAATGTAGCCTCTATTCATGTCCAAGGGGATGTGGGCAGGAATGTAAGATGGTCAAGGCTCCTGCCATGATCCTCAAGGGGAGGATCTCCTGGAACACAGACAAGAGCAGAACTCCAACAGCCTGTGCTAAATGCTGAGCCAGGCTGCATCACACCCTGCAGGGCTCTGGGAAGGACACAGGACAGTGCACAGAGAGCACATGGATGGATTCTGAACTTACATGTGGCAAGGGAGATCGCCAAGCAGGACACTGATCTCACTAGGATGCCCAGTCAGTAGCTTTGAGCCCAGAAGGGTAAGGCAGGTTCCTCCTGCTTTGGGGCCCTGAGTTGGAACAATGGATTTCAGCTCTGGATTCTAGAAGAGGGAAGGAAAAAAAAAAGTATGAGAGTGACAAGAAGCTCAAAAGATAAGGCAAAAAAAGGAAACAGCAGAAAATGTTCAGTGACCTCCAGTTCTCTGAAAATAAAAGCTATAGATCCCAATCAGAGGCAGTTCTCAGTAAGAACCACAAATTGGGGACCAGCTTTTTGACAGACTGCAAAAGGCAGATGGATGCTGCAAATCACAGAGATGAGCCTTACACACAAACCCTAGGATTAACAGTTCAAAGGGATTGTTCAGATCAGTAACTGGATTAATAATTGATGTTAGGAAAAACAAGGCAGCAAATAAATTGCTGTTTGTCTAGTAGATGATGAGATTACCAGCAGGAGGAGACTTAGGATTTATTGCCACTAACTACTGAAGGTCAGAAGCTAGAAGTGTGTTCAAGCAGCAATTTGCAAGTTAATAAAAGGAATATCAGAAGTCTAAGTAAGATGTTAAGTCATCAATAGAAGAATCTTCAGATCAGAAAGGTACCCTTTATTTTTCCTCTTTCTTTAAGCATTTAATAGTTACGACTGACCAAAAAAAGTAAAAAAAACCCAACAAAACCAAACCACTAGACTATGTAATCTTTAGTATTACCCAGTACAGATGTTCTTATAATCTAAGGGGGAGGGAAGAAGAAGAGGAAGAAAACCCAACTTAACAACCTAAATCACACCACACAACACAAATATAAAAGCAATCAGATAAAAACACCAGCAGCAAGTGCCTGGTAAAGTCCCACAAGTTCATGCAATAAACAGTCATTTAGCAGATACTGGAAGAACAGGGAGATGTATTAAAGAAGCAATAGTTACATTACCTGATAGGTGAAAATATGCCCAGAAACTCCTCGTCCTCCTCCAGGCACTTCCACAACAACGTGCCCAAATCTCTCTGTCCAGCTTCCACCAGTGATGCATACAATACTGCAGGGCAATCCAAGAACAGTGTCACACCACACAAGGACAGAGGAGCTGTATCCATTGCATCACACCCTACAACCATCTAGCAACCACAGCTCCCTTCTTTCAGCCTTATCACATGCTCAGAATATACAAGGGAACATTGAGAAACGCCTTCAAAAGCTGGATTAGCAGGAAAAAAGCAGAGGGTGGTTCCAAACAGGCCCATCCTACACAAGATTATTCTTTCTGAGGCAGACAGGATGAAATCCAGTATCATAAATACACAAAGAGTCCGTGAACTTTGCTGTTGTCCAGAGCTGATCCAATCAGTCACATCTGGAGTGACTCTAAGCTAACAGTGGTGAATCCACACATTAGTGCTGCATCTGATGCAAAAGAAAACCCAAGACTGCAGGTTTGGCTGGCACTGGTCTTCAGCCAGTGGTTGCTGGGACCAGCTAGTTCCCCTGATGTGCACCACTCATTCTCCCCAGCCCTTTTTCCAGTTATAATTTGGCATGGAGATGCTGACAAGGTGAAAAGTCAGGTTGTACCTAGAACAGGGCAGGACAGAATCCCATTTTACAGCACTGATCTGCTAACAGAAGAACTACTCTGCAGGAGACTTCCCAGCTGTCCTACACAGTATAAGATTAATTTTGTCTGGGCCTTGCTCAGGAGTGGGTTCCAGGTTCACAGCTGTATCTCCTCATCTGAAAAGGCTCAGGAGTTAGAACTCAAGCAGTGCAGTCTTAAGCCAGGACCCTGTGATTGCAGGTGATTTACAGATAGGGAACAAAGACAGCACTAACCCCAGAATGCTCTGATTCTAGGATGAAAACAGAAAGCAGGTGGATCCAGACAAACAAGGTGCACAGACAGGACAACACTGCTAATACAGCAGGCCATTTCCCAGCAGGATCTTACCTGACTCCCAGAGGGAAGGGTGCTACAACTACTGTTACAATGGAATGGAAAAATGTGTTTGTGATAGCTCTGATGAGAGGTTACTCACAATTGCTCTCCTCTTCTCCTGCTGGTTCCTTGGTTCCTCTCCCTCTCTTGTGCAAGGCTCTCACCTACCTGGCCTGCCACAGGCCAACTACACAAATATTCCTTTCTCCTTGCTTCCTAGCTACCCTTCAGTCACAGCTCTCAGCTAGTCAACTTGACTACACTGTCTTGTTATATAGTCCTGCCTTGGCCAGACACACCAGCTACCCCGTTTTCTATCACTGACATTAGTTGGATTGAGCAGGACGGGTCTTTCTGCTTCTCATCATCCTCCCAGCCACTATTTATACAAGCATTGTGTGACCTGCTAAGCACTCCCAGACACCAGAAGAGTGGCATAGGGCTCACGAGGACTCCCTGGTCTGTCCCTAGTGGAGCAGGTCCTTTCACTGGCTTTGTTTCTGGGAGGTGGAAGTCTAGCTGGCAAGTGAAGAATGACAATCTAGGGGTGTGCCCACTCAAGCAGAGGCAAGAATTTGTGCCATACCTCCAGTCACAGGTTCCCATCCTCACCTGGTGTAAACATGGTCAGAATACTTGCCTAGCAGTGACACTTGCACAAGCCATGTCCTTCGCTTTACTGAAATCACTCTATGGCTGGGAGAGACATCCACAAAATCACATGGTTCCGAGCCTACAACTCCCTGATCTGGCTGTTCTGTGGCCTCTGCACTGGCAGCACAGCTGGCATACAGCAGCATTGTTTGGTCATTGTCTTGTATACAACCTTATCTCTCTAAGGTCACTGGCTAAGTAACTAACCAGACAGTGACCTGACTCAGGGGCAGTACCTGGGGAATGGGCAAGGCTCAATACCTGCTGCAGCAAAGGCAATGACAGCTCAGGTTGGTGTCAGTAGCCAAGGGAAAAGTCAGCACCTGTCTCTGGGAGGACGTTTTACAGATACTCTACCTGCTAGAGATCTCATACTCTTGAGCATCTACGGCACAGGGAATTCCTGCAACAGTGACAGTTTCTGCAATGTCTTGATGTTTCTGCCCGAGGTTTGAGCCAGTGATGGTGATTCTAGTGCCACCTTCCACTGGTCCAGACAGGGGGTACACCTGCAAAGACATCCGCGCACGTGTAAATGTCACAGTATCTCTGCACTCTGGCAACTGATCTACAGCACAGGGCCCTTGAGCTGCTCCATTACAAACTCTGCCTGGTCGAGTCACTGCTATGGATTCCTTTTACTGGCTCGGACTAGTATCAGGTTATACCCTGACCAGATGAAAGGCCATAAAGAACACCAGTCACAGCCTTCTTTCCTGTAACTCACTGTTGCCTGCAGTACCCCCAGAGGTGATAATCCACTACAGGCTTCTAAGGCAAGGACCACCCTGCTTTGCCTTCTCATCAACATGCTGACCACTCCATAGGACATTTCTGCTGAAGAGTGGGAATGCACAAGCCAATACATGTTACTAGTACTGAAGCAGCAAGCACCATTCCCCCTCAGCATCAGTACAACAATGAATTGCATGCTGCACAAACGTCGAAGCTCTGCCTCTGAGCAGCATCCAAGATAAACTAAGACAAGATGCAGCACATGGATGTTGTGTGCCACTGGAGGGAAGACAAGCCAACAGCAAAAGGGACACATGGCTACAGACACTTGTCATGTGGCAGTTAGCAAGAAACATTTAAAATAAACAGACAAAAATAATTAATTCCAGTAACTGTCATGCCTTTCCCATCCTTGCTGTGCCATTATCATTAGGTTTTACCCTCTGTTGCCCCAGGCTCAAGTTGGGCCAACCTGTTTCAGGGCCTGGCCTGCAACAGTCAGAGGATCCAATCTGTGGACCCTTTCCCAGCTCCTGAATGATTCTGCTCCTTCTGGTGTGCCAGTTTCAGCTCACACGAGATACAAATGCATCTTTCCCAACTGTTTATCAGCAAACTGAAAGCCCAGTACAAAAGTCTAGTTGTCCTCACAATACCAAGGGGTTGTAGTAGAGTAGGATTAATTTGCTCTTCAGATGCCCAATGTATTATTGAACTGCACTGTTTGCACTCTGAGTTCACAGCCCTCTGATTTCAACTGGAGAATGAAGTCTTCCTTGCCCCAGACATGGTACACTAGCAATTTACTCACAGAATGAATGAGAGGTGCTGGACACAGGTCTTCTATCTCTTCTTTGCAGGAACCCCTGAAGATACAGCTGGGGTTGTCACCTCCACACCAGACACAGTTGTACTTCAGGTCAGCTGTTTGGCAGCGGCTACAATCACTGTGTCCCACAGAGCAGTTGTAAAAAGTCACTGCAAAGGAGAAAAATTCACAGGCATCTGCAAACATCTCCTGGGGCACAAAATAATGCAGTAACCTGGCATCTTGCACAGAGCCCTCTCCTCCTCCCCCTGTAACAAGCAACAGAAAAGAGGCTCTATGGTTTCCTTAAGTTTCTCTGTGATAGGACTACAACAGATACAAGAAAGCCTCATTTGAGGATTTCTCAATTCTCTTCCACCTCATCTGCTGTCTTTTTGCTGAGGAGGTGTCACACTCCTACCGTGAAGATCTGCAGCACTGTCCACTCGAAGGTGTTGTCGCCTCTGTACAAACACCACAGCATTGAATTCTAGTTGAGGCGCTGTGTAAGTGTACTGCAAAGACAAAAACCATCAAGACAAAGGACTTAAGAGGCACAAACAAGCCAGCTGAACAGGCAAAAAGGCTCAGCATCCATCCTGCATAGTGCCCTGGCATACACAGTCCATATGGAGCTTGCCATGAATGTAGATGAGGCAGCGTTAGCTGGGACAGGGGCAGCATGGGTCTGTCCTCACAATTCTGCTCTAGAAAGAGTAGCAGGCACTGGTTTGCTGGCATGAACACTGAAAACAAATGTGTGCTCACAGCAATGCTTGTGTAACTTCCTAATTGCATTCTTGAATAGCTAATTCCTATCTACAAGCCACCTGCTCAGAACACTGCTCAAGTTGGCATTTCTGCCATTTCAGTAGAGCTGGAGACATAGGATTATAATTGGTCTGCAGGGCTTGTGTGCACTAGAGCCTATGCTGTTCTTCCTTAAATTATATGAGTTTGAGAATTAAAAACAATGTCTCTGCTTGCTAATACTGCCCTAAGTAAAATCCACACATCATCCAGAAACGCATATGGCTGTTTTAATTTTGCCTGTTAATCTTATAACCCATGAGCTAGCTTCCACTACCAAGAACAAAAATGGTATTAATAGCATTTTTATTTTCACAAAAGAATTACCATCACAGAAGTCATGATCCAGAGGACCATAAACAACAGTGCCTCAAGCTAGAGCAGAAGTGGCACTGTCCTGGCAGGTTTCAATGAGTGGTGATTCAGAGATGGCATCACCTTGTATTACAGCACATGCAGCAACAGGTCCTGTGGCTCAGACTGCACAATCTTTCTCCAAGTTACCAGTACCACAGCATCACAGATGAGGGCCCCATAGTGCTAAAGTCTACAAATATTTTTGCAAAATGCATTCTCTTCCACAAAGAGCTTGTTTTCCAGACTGCTGTTTTGCTGAACAAAACTAGCACCAGTGTGAACTTGGAAATGGCATCGTATTCCAAAAACTCACCTGGTTCATCTGGCAGGTGATATAACAGAGGGACTGGTTTGTTTCTTCTCCTTCAATATAAGCATCCATCACCACTGTCCTCCCCTCCAAATTCAGGACACACTCATAGTCCCATTGCTGGTCCTGCACAGAAGACACACACAGCACCATTTTCAACCAGATGGAGTTTGCTGCTCCATGACAATGGACTCCTGCCTCTCCAATTCAGCACCTTTTACCAAGCCATTTACTGTGCAAGCAGCATGCTCCTCTCACTCCCTTTGATATGCTATATTCAAGGGCTCTCTAGGCTGTCACTGCCTCCATGTAAGAAAGGCAAACCAACACAAAACAAAACATCTAGAAGGGAGCATGTGTGTGTCAGTGTAGGGAGAACTCAGCACAGGAGAAGGAGCTAAAATAAAAGAACATTGGGACTGTCAAGTTATACCTGCATGTCTCTGTGAAACATTAGCTTGGCAATAAAGAGTGGAGTAGAGAGATTAGGGCAGTGCACCTCACTAAACACTAAGTGTATTTTCCTTCTCTCTCTCTCTCTCCTGTAAGTCTACCACTGAATTGCTTAGATACTTCCTTTGAAAAGATGGATATGCATCTATAACCACCTTGGCTCCTCTGAGCAGTGCAGTATATCAGGTTTAACATATGAAGTAACAATTAGTCTGTGGGCTGCATGTTCCAAGGCAGTTGTTTGTAAAAGGTTACTAAATAAGTCTTCTGTCTTCAGAAGCAAAGAGAATTTTTATCAGAGGCACACCCAAGAAACATAGCTTTCAAGGGTGGTTTTCCCCATTACAGAAGTTTCAGGTATGACAGGAATAGCCACATTAACATGAGTATGTGAGAAAGGAAAGGGAACAGATGACTTATCTTTAGCTTATAGAGACACAAACCACCAGCAGAGATTCAGCAGGAAGTTATTCCAAGGACTACCATCTACAGTGCAGCACAGGTGCAACTTAATCCAAATGCCTCCAGATCTTCTCCAGCAGGTTGGAGAACACCTGTACTCTCCCTTTCTCTGGGTCTCCTCCTACCCACCAATAAATTCAACTATGTAATTCTTTTTTCACAGAAGTAGGTCATTCCTATAGGTGTTTCTGCAAACAGGAGAAACCTAGGCAGAGACACAACTGTGTCTTACATATATTTTTAGCACTCCAGTGGACAGGTTGCCCAGAGTGCTCTGTACTGATACAGTTACTCAACGATGATGGCACTGAGCTGACTACCTGATAGAGGTGGAAGTTCTTCCCTAGCAGGGTTATCTTCCTCCCCACATTAACTGGAAATAGTGAAGATCCCTGGATTCCCTGCACACAGGGACATGCATCTGGACCCCATCTCAGCTCTTCATTCTGAAAATAAACACAGATCTTTAGAGAAAGAGAACTCCACAGCTCTGATACAGGGAACCAAAGCCTAAGAAGCCAATACAGAAACAAGCCCTGCCTGAGCAAAGACATGGATGTGGTTCTTTACCATGAGGTTTACATGCAAGCAATGCAATTGCCCAAGGAGGTGAAGAGTAGACTTCTGTGAATATGCTGGACATCACAGCAGCTGCCATCTTCACATCAGCACCATTTCTACAAGACCCAGGAACCTCACACATTTTTCTTCCTTGGGCTGATAGTTCTCTCTCTGCACATTACAGCAGTCAGCTTTTATGCTCTCAGAGGGCACAAACTCTCCTGGGTGCTGAAATACTAGACCAGCGATTTGTATGAAAATTTTTAAGTGGTACAACCTTGGACTGTGAATTTCAAAACCCAGCAACTTACTTCCTCCCAAAACTCAGGGGCATCATACTGATAGTCCAGGTCAGGGTGAAGGATCCTGGGAAAGTCAGGAACATCCCTCTCTGAAGAATCACCATCACCCGAGAGGAGAGTAGAAGCAGAGAAGGGAGATGTGTCATTCTCAGCCTGCAGCAAATCCATCCAGTCCTCTGTGTCCTGGAGCTCCATGCCTTCCTCCAGCAGCCAGTCTGGGGGAGCTGATGATGGGAGCTCTGAAGCAGGTAGTTCAGTTCCCAGCAATCTGGGAGAGCCATCAGAGGCAACAGGGCCCCCTGGCACCTGGCTGGGGGTTTGGGGAGATGGGATGGCAGATGTCAATGCCTCTGTGGTAGGAAAAGAACTCAGAGGCCACTTGAAACTGGTAGCGTGAGGCGAAGGTGTTATTGCTGCTGCAGATGTGAGCAGAGGGCTACCCACTAGTGTGGGGGGTGGGTCGGTGTGCTGTGGCTCCTGGGCAGTGGCTGGCCCTTCAGTGGGCAAGGCTGCAGGATCCACGCTTCTGGATGGGCTGGTGGGGACAGATGCAGCGGGTGAAGTTGTCTCTGGCATGGTGGCAGCAGGTTTGTCTGCTGGTGGTGGTAGAGGGGATTCTGTGACAGTCTGGAGAGAGGTTGCTTCAGTGGATACAGCCAGGTACGTATAGCTGGGGGTTTCTGTAGGCTCAGTCATCATATCAGAGGCTTCAGAAAGTGTGACAGGGTTGGGCTCCGTTGGGGACACAGTGCTTGGTACTGCCCTCATGGGGGGAGTGGTGGGTTTTGTGGCCACAGTTGGAGCTGTGGTAGAGGACTTGGTGAGAGGAGCTGCTGAAGAAGGAAATACACTTGAGGTTGGGATCTGAGCCTAGAGAAAAACAACATGATGGGATGAGGAGAGAGAAAAGAAACAGAATAGAACCCAAGCAGAAAACTACTCCATATTACTTCCTGTAGCAGTGTTCACAAGAGGCTGCTTCACCCTCTGGATTTCAATGAGAGCTACACCTCATGCCACCTTATCTTGGGCTGGGTCTGGGGAGTGCTCACAGTGCAAAAGATCCAGTAACATTCCTTCTTTCCACAGATGTCTGTGCTCACCTCCACTCAGAGGTAGGTGTGCCTGCCTTCATCCTCCCCCAAAACTACAAAGCCACCTGTGGCAGTCACAAACTGAGCATCGTTCTGCCTCCCCACTCGCAGCCTCCCTGCCAGCTTGCTTTTGTCCCTCGCTTTGAAAACACAGGCTAGATAACACCAGGAGAAGAGTGACCTGCTCCATCTGACAGCACTTCCCAGAAATCTAGGAAGCCCTTGAAACATCAGGGATGCAGAGCCTTGTGTCGCTCCAAGGAGAGGCTCTGCTTCAACAGCTCACCTTCTTGCTTGATGTGAGTGACAGCTGCTATTCTACCTGAGAAGAGATCTGACTCACTGCAACTTGCTGAGGCTGCTACAGCACATTAGGACTACGACTGAGTAAGATACGCACCCTTTCATTGTAGATAATGGTTCCTTCCTCACAGGCTGCTTTGTGGGTGCAGAGGTGCTGCTGGATGCACCAGTTACATCCCCAGAGACTGCTCACACACTTCTGGCACCTGGAACAATGATAGAAAAGCAGTTGCTAAGATGACCTAAGAAGGGACTGCCACTCTCCTTATAACTACAGACAAGAAAAAGCTGATGCTCACGGTGCCGATTTCCACAGCAGGGCCACTGCAGCACAGTCATAGAAAGAGAAGTCCACAGAAGCAATGAAGATGTCATGGAAACGCACTACGAGCTTTATGGTGACATGATCTGAAAATGAAAATAAAATTTTCTTAGAAATGGAGCCACTGTAAGTCTGTCATACTGTTAAGAGACTGAGTATGCTCTGGGAAAGACACTAAAAACAAGCAGACATGATTCCCTTCCATTCTTCTAGCATCTCAGTCACTGGATTATCCTATGGACACTAAAACCAGGTTGGACGAGTTTGTCAGGAGTTGTCTATAACAGCTCTTGCCAATCCATGGAAAAGAAGACTAGTCTGAAGATCCCTCCATCTTTATCTGCTGTAATTCCTCTGTCATCTCTGTATTAGAGGAAGATGTAACATTCCAGACTCAAAGCTGATTGTCTTCCTTTGCCATCCAATGGAAAACCAAACCCTTAGAACTGACAGGCCCTTCACATACTGCCTTCACCTTGAGCTTTGTTCTATGTCCAGACAAAGTGAGTCACAGAAGTGGTTTCTAAGACTTGTAATCTCACTTGAAATGACTGAAGTCTTATCTGCTTTAAATCCAGGTCTCATACCAACTACAAGCCTCAGGACAGCCCAGTTCTCTTTGGGAAGAGACTGTCACTGTTTTCTGATAGACCAAATAGCTACAGAGATGGTAAAAATTTACTGCAGCTGATAGCATAAGCCTGAAGGAGATTATCTTGCATATGACAGTATTAAACCAGCTAATTAATCTTGTTTCAGACGAACGTCCCTAACCCTAGAGCTGGGTATTACTTCTCCAACTAATGAGAACATACTGCATGTTCTGCCTAACTCCAGAAGCTGCAATTTCTCCAAGACAGTTTGCTATAAAAATAAGTAACAAGAAGCTTGTCCATCATTCCTCTCACAGAATTCAGACCTCCTCTTGCAAGCAAGTTCTATTCACAACAGAACAATTAACATGCTTGGTGATGGATCAGTCAGGCATAAACTCGGTTCCTGAGAGAATGACAAGTGAAGCAGTATGCCAGTAACAGCTGATGAGGTGGTGTGTATGAAAACCCACAATTAGGAGAAAATAAGGGTATCATATCCAGCTGGAGGCAGGAGTGACTGCACTACTGTCATCCCCCATCACTGTCATAGAGGTGACTGCATTTGGCAGTGGTGGAAGGGCTAACAACTCCCAGGGTTATGACACTGTATTTATAAATATTCCTTTCTTTAAAAAGGTCATTATTTCCCTTGACTGCCAATAATGCTCTTCAACATGACACAAGATGAGGTCAAGCACTTGCAAATGGAAAACGAGACTTTCTGCTATCAACTTGGAGCTCAACAGCTTAAAGTGACAGAGGAGCTGGTATGCAACCTTTAAAAAAGGCAAATATTTTAGTGACCTGGGAAAAGTCTTATAAGCAGGAATAGGAAAGTGCCAGTTTAAGGGCCTGGTGAGACATCATTTAGAAAACAGTGTATGATTCTGGTTACCAGCTTCAAATTCATCTTAGCAGAGCACAGAAGCTATGCAAAGAAAGGCCAGCAACACAGTGAAGGAGTGGAAGTCTGAGTAACAAAAGAATCAAAAGTTGACAAAGTTAACATGTCAAAACTCTGTGCTAAGGAAGCCTGGCCATAGTTCGTCGAGTGGGAGAACTGCTATGGAAGCAAAAGGACAACACAGACAGATCAAATGGATATAAATAATCCATGAACAACTTTAGGCTAGAAAACAGAAGCAACTCAGAGATGCAATATGGAAGTGACATGGCTAAAGCATCTATGGAGTCTTGAAATAAGAGCAAGACTGACTTACAAAGGAGTCAACAAGAATACCTGAAGTCTAGAATAATGACAATAGATCATGGCTTTACTGACACTGATTTTTTTCACAGCTGTGCTTAAATTCAGAACCATATTTGCAGAACTAAACAGGGAAGCCAATCCTGCCCACTTTGCCTCCAGTGATGGTGCATGACTGCCCTGAATAGAGAGACCTGGTTGGTTTGTTCCAGACTAAGGCAGTGTGAAGGCCAGATATAATAATACTGAAAATGAAGGAGTTTGAGATTGAATGCGTGTGCTAGCTGGATGCTGCTGTCATGTTATGTCAATGGTTGCTTCAGACCTATTAGCCAGCTGCATACTTGCATAGAAAATTCGTTTAGCCATTTAGGTGAATCATGTGGAATGCTTCCCAACTGGCACCTACCTTTTACTTCAGATGAACAAGCTCTTTGAAGAGATCAGCTCATCAGAGCTCACACTGACAGGCTGGGTAAAAACCAGTGCAAAGACTATAAACTGAGAACTTTCCAGGTTCTTTAGAATGGCCAATTAGTAACCCTCAGCTACTTATTGTTCACGGTAATAGAAGGCTGACTATGTATTTTCTGAGGTTATGCTGCATTGTGGATTTATTTCTTACTTTATGGACTGTTGGTCTCAACTTTCCATACACGTACTTCCTTCTCCCACTACTACCTGGATTTTTGAGAAGGTTTGCATTTTGGTTTATTTAAATAATAAAGCAGTATTTGAGTTCTCTCTCCAGATTTATGACAAAGCTGCCAAACCAGCCACCACTCTAGACTGCATTGCAAATCATATTCAGATTTGCATACACCCCTTCAAGCAGGATCTCCTTTCCAACTACCAGAATTTGGCATTGGAATCTGGCAACAGCCCAAAATAGCACAGGATGCATGTGACATATGAGTAGAAAGCAAACAGATATTATGACAGAATGAAATGAACACCTGCTGACAGGCCACATACATTCATTGCTGTTAATCCTAGCAATCTGACAGACCTACCACTTAATTTCTCCCAATAACGTTATCAGAGCTATCATGCTCCACTTAAAGCATTTCACTGACCTGATCCTGTTGGCAAAACTGGTGCTTGGCTGGGATCTGGAGAAGGACACATGATTCCTGACTCTGTCAGAACTGCTGGGCTTTCATAATCTTCAAAGTAGCATGAGTAAAATTCTTCCTCACGCAGAGAAGGTAAGTCTGGGATAGCCAGGAATATCTACCAATTCAATAATATCCAGTAAATATTCTGTCCTCCAACATGTTGTTCTTTATTTCATCTAATTTTCTGCTTCTGTTTCTTCACAGTAATAGCTCCTTAAAAGTAGTTAGCTATATATACACCCATTTTCCTATAATGCCTCCTAGGACTGACTGTTCATTCATCATCTCTTGCCATTCCCAAACTGAACTTGGCATTCACCAACCAATTGGCAACTTCCCCCATTGCCCAAGTCTCTATCAAAAGACAGGTTCTTGTCATGTCCTGACATAATGCTAGGCTTCAAAACACTGTAGCACCTTCTTAGCTTTTCTGCCAGCTCTCAGGTGTCAGACAAAAGCCATACTTCTGTGTAGCTCCTTTCAGATCTTCCTGACAGCTAGTGTCAGAAACACTGTGAAATTACAGATATGGCCACCTTATAGATACCAAGACAAGATGAGACCCCACTCAAGCAGCCATTGAGTACTCCAGAATACCCAGTAACTCTTAGCAGGCAAGGACGTTTAGTTTTATGGGAACACACAATGAAATTATCTCCTGGTACAGCCAAGCTATCAAGTCCCTTATGTGAAGCAGCTGTGCTTGAAGTCTCAGTGATCCAGTACCCCACTGAAAGCAAAGGGAAGATTTGTGACTCCTCAGACTTTGCAGGGGACTTTCTACATGTTTGTGCATCATCAGAAGATCATCGAGTATCACATTTCTCTTTTCCTCTCTGCTGATATTGGCTGGAGTTAACGACTGGACAGACAGACACTGCTGTGTAGAGTTAAAGCTCCAGAGCCACTGCTCACTCAGCCTGGACCGGAAGCATTCAGAGCGACGGCTGCACCTGCAGCGAAGGAGCAGGAAGCCTTATGAGAGATCTGTGCAGTCCTAGCAGGACACATTCGGCTTCCAAGTTGACACTACGTGTCTGAAGCCTTACAAGACTTGGGGAAGCTGCTACACAAGCCACGGAAGGTCTGGCCTTCCACCATGTTCAATAATAGGATGAATTGTTGCTAAAATATAGATAGGTAGACACTTTTTGGGTTTCAAGGGTCATGAATTAGTTCCTATGGCATTCTATGGGGAGACAGAGTCAGTAAGCAGACAGACATGCTGGAATAAACCATGTCTCATTAAACGACATCATTAGGGGAGCAAGAGTAAAAAAGAGTGCTACATAAGAGAGTGACACTAGCAGAAGAGATAAGTTAGTTTCTCTGTATTTGAAATGATGCAGTTCAAACTGCAGTCAGACTAGAACCAGGCTGAAATCCACTGGACAGGAGCATTGTGAGTGGTCACCAAAGACCCAAAAAGCAACGGAAAGATACCCTTGTGCAACTGGACTGCTGGTGGTGTTTTAGGAAGGCAGACACAGGAATGGTAACTTAAGGGGAATATCCCATAAAACAACTAAAAATAAACTAAACCCAGACACACAGGCATACACAGACAGAAGGAAGAGAGGAAGTGGAGACAATCCCTTAGCACTACCCCTTCAAAATCCTTGCAGGTGAACAAGGATCTATCTTACCGTCCCTGAAGGACACACCAGCCACAGTAAGGATCTTTCAGTGCCAGACAGGATTCACAGTCCAAGTATAGGGAACATTCCAGTATGGGAACCTTTACCACCTGTTGGAGAAAGAAAGCAGTGAAAACACAGCACACACCCCACAGCCCCAGGTCTGTAGCTTCTTCTGTCTAACTAGCAAGTACCTTTATCTGCGCACTTGTCGAAACAACTTCTTGATCCCAAATATTGCATAAAAATAAAGGAAAAAAAGCAAGTTTCCAGAGCCCATCCAAATGGCCATTTCACATATTGAGGGACATCTAAACACCAGGCACTCAGGCAAGCAAAGTGTATTGCTATTAACAGGTTATCTGTGACACCTTCTGCAAGAAGGAGTCTTTATTTAGTGATAAAACTATATTTTAACAAAATGGATCAAAAAATAGCAGACTGAATATCATTCACTCTTTTGCTTTTCTGGATTCTGTCATGGGAGATCATCTCTCTGGACACATAAGTGACTAAAGCTGGAGACAGCAGCTCCAGCTGAGGCCTTTGAATGCATCTGTACCAATGCAGAACTATCATTTTGACTGAAAGAAGACCAAGAAGCTTTAATCAACATGGAACTAAAACCTTCTGCCATCTAGGGGTAAGTTTTACTTGCAAAACACTTCTGCTTTAACTTGCTATCCTTGTGGATTTCAGCCTCTTGCCCTCTCTTTAATCCACTAATACACTTCAGCTACCATACTGTCAGTCGCTTTAAAATATCAACTTCTAATCCTCAACCTATTACTTTTGTTAAGTACATGATATAATTTGCATTTTTTAATTGACAGAACAATTACTGTTAAAAATGTATTTTAGATTTCCCTAATCTTCTTCCACTCACAGATTTCAACTTCTCCTTTGAAGTGTTACAAAATTTCTGAGTATCTCAAAGAGCAGTAGGGAGTGAAGGGAAGCAGTGTTTTTCCAGCATACTCTCATTGTTTTGTGTGGTTTTTGTTGTTGTTTTTTTTTTTCTTCAGAGTAACTCAAAGACTGCTTTTTCCTTTGCTAGGAAGATCCTTTTCTTTCCAGCTCAAACAGTTGATACGAGTGATGTTGTATAAATCCTCTCGCATCAAGTATCCATACCTGGATTTCCTACTCAGCAGACACCAATATCCAAAGAGCCTAAGGCATCACAATGCCTCTTCTCCAGCTGCCACTGGGCATAAACAGAATTATGAAAGCAGAAAAGAAGGTGCCTCTCACAGTTCTTTATGCAGCTTGATTTCATCTGCAAGAATTATTGTATACCCAGGCAGAGCACATCTCTGCTATCTGAAGACATTTCCCACATATTTCTGCTTTTTGTAGGTTACATGCCTATAAAAGAACAGCTCAACTTTCTAACTGCATAAAAACATGAGAAGTGCCATAGGTTTAATTACACTAAACTCCGTTTTAAAATCTTTTGCAAAACCAGGACAGGCCATATTATTTGTCCTCAAAAGGCTCACATTCTTATGCTCAGATAGAGATACAAACTGTTGTTCAAACAGTTCCTGCTCAACACTGAGAAACCCAAGAATTTGCAGTCCTTGTCTTCATGCCAATAGAGCAGCCTTTTATAGCATGCAGTTCACATTCCTCCATCACTGCTGATACAGCCTGACTTAGGGGAATGCACATGCAAACAGGCCATGGTTTAGGGTAACAAGACTTCCTCCACCTTTTGCAAAATGCCAATCCCCAACCCTGTAGGACAGACTAGCAGGCAGCTGCTGCCCAGCTCAGGCTTAGGTATACACACAGATTCTCTGCCTCCACCACTCCCATCAGTAGTTTGTCTGGGCCTCAAATGCTTTCAGCTCTTCTGTGGAAGGGATTTAATTGTTCTTACCATTGACTGGGTCATGACAAAGAGGTGCTCCTGCATCTGGTCAAACAATAGGTCTCCACTCACCACGCTGTTTAACTGGATAGCTAAAGAAGCATATATATGTGCATCTCCCATTGCTCCTAAGTACACCTGCAAGAGAGTCATAGTTGTAGGCAGGCAGAGTACCACAGCAGGAGTTAGGAGAAGTCATCCTAAATCAAGAACAAGTTGCAACTACTGCTGTGTGTGAGGACTTCAATCTCCCACCAAAATCTCAATGCAGCAACTTCAGCGACACAAAGCATGTGCCTAGCAATACCTGCAGAAGTCATATATAGGATGCACCAGCCCTGACACTGGCTCAGTGCAGATGTAATCAACAGTAACATGACCACAGTTTGGGGCACTCACATTCTCAACAACAAGCAGAGTGTGGGAAGAGACTATCTGAGAGTAATGATCTTTAGTAGGAACCTAACTTCCCAAGGTACAAGAGAAATCACTTTCTTTTGTATTTCACCTGAGCATCCATGACTAGTTTTATGCTCTTTGCTTCCTGTCACATCCAGATCGTACCTTGTGCAGTCTCCCTCTGCTGTCTCCCAGAAAGGCAATGGTGTGGCCATCTTCCACGTTCACTGCCACAGCTGTCAGACGGGCCTCTTTTTTCTCCAGAAGTGGAGCTGCTTCCAAGGGCACCCGGCTGGCCATGGGGCTGGGAGTGTGGTCAGAGCCACAGGGGTATGCATACAGGGTATCCTTTTTGGGAGAGTGGAAAGAACAGCGAAATTAGTACAAAAAAAAAAAAGGGATACAAGTAACACTGGCACCTTTAATACTTCCCACCACCCCCTTCCATCCATATTCCTTGAACAGCTGCCCCAGCATTGAATTTAGCTTTGAATCCCTCTAAGCTTTTTTACTGAGAGTAAAAACAAATCTGCTTTTAATAATTAGTTTAGGTATGTTGGCTCTTTGTGCCCTCACAGTATTCTGCAGTCATTTCAGCAAGTATATTTATCATCAGTAATGAAATGCATTGACACTTTGGGGAAGATTCATTGTATCTTCCAGAACAAAAAAACGAGAATTCCTGTTTCCATTGCAAAAACACCTGGTCACAAGCATTGTCACCAACAATTAGCATGGTTTGGTTGTATTATCTACAAATTCTAAGCCTGAAGCAGAATCCCAAAGCACCAGGACATACATAAGCACAGAGTAGAGCATAACCTGCTCCAAAGAGCTTACTAACCACACATAGAAATCATAGTGTGTGCAACCAGAGAGGCACAGAAAGTCAAAACATCTCTGCACACCGTTTCAATTCTTCTGAGTCTTGCGAGATTTCTGAAAATTAACTCCACAGCACTGTGCAAAAATAGTCATCCTTCTGTTCCAGTTAGATCCCTCCCAGTCCCATCAAACCTTTACTTACAGAATTCTCCTTTAGGAGAAAGGAACAAAGCTGCAAACTTCTCTGATACTAATATATGTGTAGAGAGGAGATATTCCATTATGATTCATCTTTTTCCTAAGAAACAAACTCAGCCTTGTCTAGGATAGTTCCTCTGTTGCTTTATATCTTTCCTGAGACCTTGTTCTGTGTCCACATTAATTTTACAGTATCCTTCCAGAGACTGAATGCAGGATTGTTCACTCAACAACTGCTATTAAAGCCAACTTTTTTTAATCAGTCACTGGCTTGTCTTGCAACAATGTGACTTGTGTAAACTAATGATTTTCCATCATGAAATCCCTTATGGATAATATTTTCACCCTCCTCATCACCCCCTTTCTAGTGACTCTTACAACGTTGCGTGTGGAGCAGAGGTATTAACTGCACAGTCCATGATGACTCCAGCTCCCTCTCTTGCCTCGGGCAACATGGTTGAATTTAGACTCATTGTGGGCAGGGTTACATATTCCTTCTGTCTGGTGTCCACGGCTTTGCATTTGGCAGCTCCTCACTGCACGGTACCAGCCAGCACCAGGCAAAGGAGCTGCCCCTGCCTGAGGTCAGCGATAACCACACAGCATGGCATTCTTGAGGTATCTGCTTATCACCCATCGCCAACCTCATGGAAAACTGGAAACTTTCCCCCCCCCTCCTCCATTTCTCTGGGGTTTTGTTGTTGTTGTTTGGTTTTGTTTGTGGATTTTTATTTATTTTTTTAAAATACTTGATTGCTTCCTGGGGAAACTTCAACAAAATCTATGGAAATCACACAGTAAAAATACATTTAACCTGCTGACCTCTATACACTTCTCAAATGTATTGCTATCTTAGCAGAGAAGCAAGGCTTGACATAGCAGTTCCATGTAAGAAACCATGGCAGTGATACTAGCACTAATTCCATTCTGAGGTTTTATTTTTCTCCCTTTTCAAATATCAGTTTTCTACACACTAGGCATAAGGCTCTGACTTAAAGCTGCAGAGGAGGTTACAACTTTTAGTGATTGTTAGTTTTCACCATCCTCTAAACTATCATTCATTTTTAGTGACAGATACATTTTTCTTATAAGCTGTCATTTGATGCTTAAGCTTCTCCCAACCACCTTCTTGTAACTTAAAAGATTTCTATTTCTCCAGTTGTGTAGTTCCTCTAATATTTATTAGGAAGTGGGTCACAGCCAAATATGCATATTTTGAATGCGATTCTAGCTATTGTTTGCAACCTTCCTATCAATTCAGACAAATGCTGGAGCCTAATGACCTCACTACTGGGGCTGACTTTTCAAAAAGTTTGCTTAAAAAAACCCCACATAAAAGTCAGAAAAAGTTATACCCTAGTTGTGCTCAGCCTATGTGTGATGCCAAGGATGCATCACTTCACACATACTGTTTATCTACCATAAACCAACGTGACCCATGCAAACTCTCCCAGTGCTGGCACAGGCTGCCTGTGGCCTCGCAAGGAATGTCTGCAGTGCAGTTAGTCACAGTCAAGAGCTGAAATTTGTTCCATTCTACAGGATTAAGACCATGGTAATTGTATAAACTGCTTATATAAATTTACATAGAAGCTGTTTGAAAGGTTTTCAGTGAATAACATCTTGGCAGCGTAGCAGAAAATACACTGTGGGGATCATCCAATGTTCTACTGCAGTGCAGCAAGTTTGGATGAAGCTGCTGCCATGAATTCTGGTGTACACTTCCTACACTGCACAGGGAGGAAGCAACGAGAGGACAAACCTCTACCTGTGCATGAAGAGGACTGGAAGCTCAATGCAAAAAGGATAAAGTTACAGACCATGAAAACCACACTCAAAGGAGATATGCAGCCTTCCCAAGCCTTGCAGGAAAGGACCATGTTTCACACTTCCTGTTATCAAATCACAAACAGCATCAGTCTCCTGAAATTCAGGACTAATATTTCAGGTTCTGAAATTCTTAAAAAATATTTTTTTTCCAGTTGAAGAGACTGCATTAAACTGTAAAAACTCAATCTTAGCCCCTCCTGATGGGCTAAAAACTGGAGGCATTGGGAAAAGGGCATACCTTGTGCACAGACTGGTCTGGAGACAGAAAAAAGTGAAATTAGCTAGCATTATCCTTACATAGAGCACAAGCTGCCACCATTGAAGCCAAGTTAAAACTGTTCCTGCATAAAATGTTCATTGACAGCCACTTCCACTCAGCACTGAATGGAGCAGGCTGGAGCTGGCACAGACCCTTACATGCTGTTAGACACAATCTTAACGACAACCGCTACCATGTACTGAATGGTGAAGGATAAAGTTTGTTAGGACATTTACATATCATTGGACACACTTGGTAATAAGATGCCATACTTTAGTCAGTCCACTAGTGCCAAATCATACAGCTGGGACCCTGGCAAAGATGGGCCTTTTTCCCCACTGGTATGTTCATCATTTTGAATGAAGGATTCTTCCAAACGGCTAACACCAGTTTGACATTTAACTTCCTCAAGCTGACCTAAAAATCACCTGTGACAATTTCTTCCATGTGGTCCCACAGAAGACACATGGGTCACGGCTAAGAAATAAGTGAAGGCAGGACATTCAATCTGGGCAGTCTCTTGCTTCCCAGCTCTTAACATACTCCTCCTGACCTTGCATTCATCCTGCTCTGAGTCTGCTCTTTACCCTTGCCTGCTTCCACAAGTATTCTACAGTTAGCTTTAGCTACTGTAAGGAAAACCATAATTTTAAAACTGGTTTTGGACTACACATCAAAACTCAGTGATTTCCAAGGCTCTGTGGTACCACTTTGCTCTTTGAAGCACAGGGCTTGGAAGAGGCAATTATTGAGATAGCTTGTTCTGCAGAAGGAAGAGACAATAAGGACTAGCAACGCCCTTGGTGAAAACAGGCTACTCACAACCACAGAGCCTCATGCTGGGACACTGGATCCTGCACTGCCCCTGCAGAATGCTACTGCTCTGTGTTGGTGTCACTGTTCCCAAAATCACAGCACCAGTCAGTGTGGCTGACAAACTGCAAGGATACAGGGTCATGGCCACTTTAGTTCTCGTTTTTATCCTGCAACATCCTATCATGCTTTTGCCATAGAAATGAAAGGAAGATTATCATCTCTTACAGCTCTGGAGACTAAGAGCCACCAGGTCAGAAGAAGCCTTCCTTGAGACACAAAATTTTGCATGACTAATAGAAAAATCAGGATTTTGTTGACGCTTGGGTTTGGTTGTGTTGGTTTTTGTTCCTAGGTGCCCTTGCAGAAAGTTGTTGTCAGGTGCACCTCAACAGAGGCAACAAGCACCCAGTATATTCCTTAAATTCCCTTCCCAACACACTGGTGCACATGCACATGCTTCTCTTGCTCCCTGAAGTGGAGACCAGGAGATGAAATTACTGACAAAGAACAACCTAAACTGTAGCTTCAGTGTTCTTGCCTTGCATATGCCTCAGGTCAGAGCAGACGTTCTCTCCATTGGCACACACAGTCCATCTCTCTCTGCTAGGAAATCTGCCCATGTGAGGCAGTGAGCTGCCGCAAGCAACCAGACAGATTGTACTTGAACAGGACACAACAGTTCTTGCATCGCACTGCTGTGGTAGAAAAGAAACAGCCTGAGCTCAGAGGCTTTTATCTCAAGCAGATTTCAACATCCATCTGTGAGAAACAGGCTGACTTCAGGCACACAAAGCAACATGAGAACACACTGCAGACTATTCTTTAGCCTGGCAAAGGTGCAAAGCCACTTACCACTGGCAGCTGGGCACAGTTGGAATTGACATCATATTCAATATAGGCCACTTCTGCTCCTTCTTCTGACTTCCCATCTCTCATGTAGCAAACATCCCTGGTCCAGTTGGTTAGGCGATCCACCTCCTCCATTGTGTAGACACAGAGTGCGGACTCCTCACTCAGTTTGCCAGAAGAAGCCTGCCAGGAAGAGAAAGCTGCAAATAGCACTTCTCCCTCAGTGTCCAGCTGCCCCTGGGCCAGGCCTTTTCCTGGTTGGGTCACGTAGGCTGCTTGCAGAATGCTGTAGGTATTGGCTTTGCTCTGGCAGAGCAGAGGTAACTCCACATAGGAGTAATAATGAGAGTCATCCAGGCAGATTCGGGAGACGTAGGTCTTGTACTTGCGTGACTGAGACTTGAGGTCCCGACGGTAGAACAGGAAATAGACACTGGAACGATAAGTGAAGGATTTAATGAAATGGTGGTTGTAGTCAGAGAGCCGGACCACAGCCAATTTTGCTGTTTCTTGATAGGAGAAAATGGAATGAGAGTCCGTTGCTTGGCCATCCCCTCCGTGGGCCCTGAGATTTCGGGTAGTGATGGGAGGAATCCCTCCTCCAACTCCTCGGGTGGTATACCCTCGTCCCACAAACAGCAAGGGGATCTCATCTTTTGAGTAGGCTATGAGTCCCACAGTGGTGATATTGGGATCATTGGCAGCCACGTACTGAGTGTCACCAGGGCTCTTTGGTCGGAAGAGGACATGGTCAATGGACGTGAGGCTTCTCTTCTCACAGATTCCCTGATGCACACTGCCACACACAATAAGCTCCCTCTGCACAGTGTCCACTAGCAGCAGCTTGTTGTGATTGTCAGTGTGGTGTGCCTGAGGGCACTCCAGCTTTGAGACTGGAGGGAGACAATCTTTACTGTCCAGAACAGGTCCAGTCTGGACCATGTTCTTCATCAGCAGGTCAGATGTCAGCTGAAAGAGGAAGTTGGTGGCCCCCAAGTAAATGGTCCCAGATTCCAAGTCCATAGACAGGTGGAGGAATTTTGTAGCATTGCGTGAGAATGTGACGTACTGCAGTCCCTGTGGAATTGCTGCTCCCAAGAAACAGAGAACATGAAGGAAGTACTTTCCCAGAGGCATGGTAAACACTCTGCAAGAGAGGAAAAGCTGTTTTAGTTCCTCATAAACTGGGAGTGAAGATTAACACCCACCAAAATCCTTCAACAGCACTCTTACGAGAGATAGGCAAAGAGGAAATGGATAACCACAGAAAGCTAGACACAGAAGAACCAACAAAGGACAGTTGCAGAAACACCAACAGAAAGGGGCCTGCAGGAGTACAGGGTTTGTACTAGAACTGAAGTTGATCAGTATGCTTGTAACAACAGAAAAAGCTGTGTTTAACCAGACCCCTGCACAACTTTTTCCTGTGATGCTATACTAGAAGTTCTCCAGGACTGGACCACATTCCTTCAGCAGCCAGCACATCACACACATTGTTAACAAGCAGCACCACAGTAAAACAAACCACTGTCCAAGACAAACACAACCTGCAGGACCATTGTTCAAATACACTGTAGCAGGGCTGTATTCGATCTAGATATCCTCCCTTTTATCACTTATGGCAATCAACAGTCTCTTTTAGGTCTAAGACTCTTCTACTAGTGCTTCAGAAGAAACCTTCCCATGCCATCTCTGCCACTGAGCATCACCCACCTAAGCAGGACCTGGGTGCCAGGATAAGGCATCCAGAGAGTCAGTCATAGTGGCTCCCACCCACCCCTCTGGGGCTTCCATTCTGCCCCCCAGCCCCACCAAGCCAGCCCTGGTGGGCCCTCATCTCCATGGGCAGATGCAGCATGCCTGGGCAAGGGGGAGACCACCTTACCCTGCTCACTTATTACTGCACTCTCTGGGGGAGAAGTCTCTTGCTAGCACTCATGTCTCTACAACACTTCTACCAGTACTGTAAAAGCAGATTGAAACATGACAGCTCTGTGGACAATGCTCCAATCCTTCCTTGTCCCATGCCCCAAAGTGCAGGCAAGGCCAGATGAGGTGGCTGTTAAACAGATTCAGGGAACCAGCAGACCTGTTCTGCTTCTCTCTATACGATTTTTAGATCAACGCCTCTTGAAATCCACAGTGATCCATCTAAGCCATGCCACAGATGTGAACAACTGTCCTCAATAGCATGTGGAATCCTACAGCACGGTAGAAATATGGTCATAAGTACCTACAACATTTAGATTAATGCTTTTCCCATGGAGAAAGGGCAGCAGCTGCAAGTACTCATAATTCACTATGAGTACTGTCTCCTTATTTGAATTGAGAAGTAGGTGGTGATGCAGTTGTGAATCTATTCCCTTCTCTCCCTCCTGCAGACAAGGTATCAAAGCTACATTCAGCTACACAGATGCCAAGCTGGGCCAGACACTCAACAGAACTGATGGGTACAGTATCTCCTCCAGAACTGGCCTGTAATCTGCTGTACTCATTTTGGCAACTGAGCTCCTCAAGGGTGATGCTAATTTTGTAGTTAAAGCTAAGAAAACTATAATCACTTTCCTCCTACAGCATCATCCCTCTTGGATCTTCTTGGTAAGCTCCAAGTGCTATTAGCCCAGAAGTGCTTAGAGCAGAGGTGGAAAAAGATTTGCAGTGTTTCAAGAGAACACTACTCCAACGTTTACTGCAGCACTTAACCAATTTAAGTCACAAACTTCTCACCACAGAAACTGTCTTGCACTTTTTTGTACAACATCCAGCATGCAGTATGCTGAAACCAAAGCAGAACAGTAACTCTGAGACTCTAGATTTGTCTTTTATTTAACTTTTATTGAAAAAAACNATTTAAGTCACAAACTTCTCACCACAGAAACTGTCTTGCACTTGTTTTGTACAACATCCAGCATGCAGTATGCTGAAACCAAAGCAGAACAGTAACTCTGAGACTCTAGATTTGTCTTTTATTTAACTTTTATTGAAAAAAACCACTAAAACAAACCAAACACAAAATAGAGAAGTCTGCTTTCCAGCTCCTTTGTCAGTAAAACTGGCGTCTTTGCTCTACCAAAAGACCAGTTGAGAGGATTAGTCTACTTGTGAAATTCAGCGGATGGAAAGTATTATAAATACAACACATTATTAAATATAGGCTTTGTGAAGCTCTGGAAAAGCTCCACTTCACATGGTTACTGTAGGTAAGTAGGTAGTACTGTCAGGATATAGCAGGACACAGGAATGCTGGCTCTAGGTTTGGAGCTTTCCCCTGAGCACAAAGCCACCGCCTCACACTGTACCAGCACTGTGTTTGGGTTACATGCACACTGGGGCTTTTGTTTGCCAAGATAATGGACACGTAGTGCTTTCTGCCCTCAGTGCTACAAACACTGTGCTTCACCCAGATTTGCAAACAGCATTGCACTAGCCTTGAAGTCTTTTTCCAAGGTGGTGAGAGAATGTGTTGTAGCAGCTGACAGAGGTCCTCATTACGCAGGAGATGTTATCTGTGAAGCATGATGAGGCATATTTATAAAGCCAGCATATAGATACGTGCAGACTGAAGGATGGAGCTCTACCTTAACTATATCACCCTGGGCTTATATCAGCAGAGGATATCTTGCCCCAGCTTCAACATCTGAATTATTTTCGTATGCATTCTCACCATTTTTATGGGAGAAAACTTTATACAAGGAACTCCTTAATCACACAACCGCCTTGGTACCTCTGCACAGCCATCACGCAGCCATTACGATGGCTTGTGCAACCCTGTCTGGAGTCTTCCCAGCTTCAAGGCTTAAAATGCCTTCAAACAAAACTATGGGCTGATGACCATCCAACATCAGGAGCTTGACTACGTTGTGACAGAGCCACACTGACATGGAGAAGAGAGTCTTTGATCTGGAAGCAGCTGAGGATCACAAGACATCATTACACTACACCACTTACAAGAATATCTAATCTTCTTTCTAGCTAATGCAACCTTCCAATACCAGCACTTACACAGTGAAATCAGCATGTGTCTCTGGAATTTATGAATTTTGAAATACTGGCTTTCTGGGTAGAGGTTGTGTCTACAAGTTGCAAGACTCTGCTCTGTCCACACACACCATCAGTGACAACTGTCATTGTAGAACTAGCACTCATATGCTACCAGTGTTTGAACTCAAAAACCAGAGCATGACACCATCCTAGCAAAGCAAATCTTTTTACAAGCCTTCTGATCTGCAGTTGAATCTATCCCTGATGTTTCACTTAAAGCATTTTACCTATTGGAGCACCTGTACCAGAAAACAAATGGAAAAGCAACTAGTCTTTCATTCCAGCAGACCACAATCAAAAGCAGATCCTGCTGTGGTCAAGGCTCTGACCTGAGGTTATTCTTTCACTCACCAATATCCCCCTAGTAATCAATTTAAGATCTAGTCCTTAAAGGTGTTCCAGATTAGAAGCTGCTACCTAGTAGTTCTGGAAGGACAGAGGGAAGCTGAGAAGGGGCGGGGGGAGGTAATACAGCATGTTCTGCAAACTAGTTCTAATCGCTCCAAGCGATGGGTAAACATTGAACATAGCGCTCTTTGCTGCTTATTGCTGAAGAGCCATTAGCAAATGAACTTGTATTTACGGCTAGGTGAGCAAACATACATTAGAAACAAGCAAGAGTCTGTGCAGCTATCAGTCATTAAAAGCATTCCCAATCTATATGAAAATCGAAATAAAAACAGGCAGTAGTGTATTTTGATTGAATGTTCCAAGCTGTTTCTCAAGCATGGGCATTCACTGCGGTTTTTTATTCTTGCTCTTCAGTTAAGCCCATCACAACCTCTCTGAGAGGACAGGAAGGAGGAGGATAACCTACATTTAAATCTGATGGTTTCATGACAGGCTACACTACTGAGCTCTTTACGGATTTACTGAACCATTCTGCTTCCTGCGCTCACTGCTGGTGTATAACACAGCTGTTATAGACAGATTGCACTAGAAGTGTGTAGCCTTTAATTAATTCTGAAGGCAATTGCCAAGGCTTAAAGATTCTTTTTAAACATTCCATTTTTTTGATGAATTCCTGTTAAATAGGAAAATGCTCCAGACAATAGTCTGAACAGTGCCTCTAACACACTGTAAAATATTAATATCCAAATGATACTTCTGAGTTGCATTTATTTAATCTGGATCACAACAGAAGGGATAGAGGATTAGTTGTTTCTGCCACAGAATATTTATATCACGTCCACAAAACAACAACCAATAACATGGAAGCAATGGCACCATTTTGTTACTCGGAATTTGAAATTAGACCATGTTTTCTGCAGCACTATTTTTACCTCTCTGACCTCACATAGCCCTTGCAGAGACTTTACTCATGTATTAAAGAAGCAAAGCCAGAATTCATTTGGACACATTTTAACAGAATATCAACACAAAGATTATTTCAATCCTTACAGATTATTTCCCTAACACCACAACCTACCCCCCAAACATGGAGAGGTCAGATAATGTTACAACTTCTAGTCTAAATTTCAGTATCAATCCCAACACAATTAGCCTTGGAAAAAAATGTAGGTCCCTGAAATTTCTACCTGCAATTTCCACTGTACCATTCACAGAGCCAACCCACAGCAAGAGCAATAAAAGATTAAAATTTAAACACATCATGCTTCCAGCTGCACAACGACCCTTGTGCTCCAGCACATTCAAACCCCCCAGTAGTAGGAAGATGACCACTGCTGTGTTTTCTGCACAAAAGCCCTGAATTACAGCCCTCATTCTCAGTTTCATATGCTCAACAGAGATGTGCTGTTTTCTGCTGTGAAAGATGACATCCCCATTAAATAAATCAATCTCTTTTTGAGTCTTATTCAGTCCTATCAGGCTAGTCCTCTGTTCTGCTGTTTCAGAACACTTGGAGCAAGCAGCTCTGGCAGAGATAAACACAAACCTCTGTTTTCCAAATAAAATTCACCCCAAGGAGGATCCCAAGTCCAAGCCATCCTGTCAGAGCAGGACTGCCACAGACAAGGAAGCTCTGTTACACCAGATGTGAGTAACACCAAAGCTAAGGTCACAGGAACTTAAAAAAAAAAAAGACCTCCAAACACAAAATGGCAAATCTGAAAACAGCGAGGGAAGGTGGCAAAAAAACGTGTACTTTCAGGCTACAGAATTAACAGGATTATTAAATAAACACTTGGGAAAATAATGTTTTCTAAATCGCTGATAGTTTCTGTTGACCATTATAACATACTTTTCTCGATGGAGGTTGAAGAAATTATGCTAAAACAATGTTTCACAAAATATTTTGTCAACTTTGTGATACTACTGTCATTTTAATGATGCTTATGCACTGCTAGGATTCTTTGAAAAAACAGTAAGACTTGCTTCACCATTCTGGAATTAATTGACAGTACTAGACAGGTTTTTCCCCTGAACAGCTCTAGTATTACAATAAGCTTCCAGTACAAATGGTCGATGAAGCATTAATGATTAATACAATATTAAATAGTGAACTTTTAATAAATCAAGGCAAACTACACAAACATTTACAAGGAATAGAAAGCAACTACAAGCTGTTTGCTGTTAAAAAGTCTTTTTCATAGATATTCTGTCATTGTAAATTGAGGGTTGACTTAAACTTTACTGTCTTCTCAAACTAACAAAATGTGAACTCAAGTACCTTGCATATACATTTTTAAAAGTGGAAATCAAGTCATCTGTTAGTTTCAGTATTGTAACACAAACAAAGGATAACTCTGTCAGTGTTAGATATTTGAAGATTAGAGTCCTTTATGATCTGCTCCAGCTTTCTGCATCATCAGACCACAGAATACCACTAAGCAATCTCTTCTCCAGCCCACAAACTCCTGCCTCAAGTCTTGCAGTGAAATCAGAATCATCTTCTTAGGGTTCCTAAATTACAGAAACTAGCCCTTAACCCAGCAAGCTGATTCCTGAGGATTATTTACCCCAAGTAAAACACCTTGCCATTTCGTCTAACTTTGCTTGCTACAGGATCTCCCAAGTCAAAGAAGCTTCTAGTTGCTTTTTGCATGAACTGTTTGAAAATAATCCTTCTTCTTAATCCTCCTTGGGCAAGAAGATAACGACAGCTATTCTAACCTAAAGGTCCACCTACACAGAAAACCCTGGCTCCAACAACAGACAATAATAATACCTAAGGGGTAGTGTAAGGACAGACAAGTATAAGGCAATCCTTCCCCTATATATCCTGACAGCTCTGGGCTGTGAATCACAGATTGCAGCCACGTGTTATTCTTCAGATTGATACATTAGGTGGTCTGAGCTTCTTCAGTCAGAAAGAATTAATCTGAGTCTTTTCCAGTTTGCCAACATGCTTTTTTAAGGTATCTGACCTGGTGAGCATCTCCTTTTCACAGCACCTGACCCAGACAGACCTGACCCTTTGGATTTCTAATGCTGCACAGAGCAAATGTTACTTTCTCCAGTTCGAACCACCAGCCCTCCATCTACCTGGCCAAAAACCTCTTGCTCTTGTAGCTGTCATATCACATGTCAAGTCATGTTAAATACCATGAGTGACTCAAATATTCTTCCAGGCAACTAGTCAGAAAAACAAAAAATCATATTGTCTAGCCTTTAATGTGTAGAGGACATCCAGCCTAGATAGGTTTAATCCAGCTGTAACTCCTGTTGGCAAAGCAGAGCTCACTAAAGTTACCCATCCAATTCACTCTGCTGAGCAAATCCACTGTTTCTACACAAATCTACAAAAGTCTAAGCCCATCACCCTCTGCAGAAACATATTTGCTTGCAGAAGTTCAAGAATCCAACTGTTGATCAAAATACTAATACTAATTCTCTCTGCTCTAATACTAACATTAGAACAGAGAGAAATCCCTGCAGTACCCAGAAAATTCCAAGAGCAGATTTCCCATTTCTAGTTAATTGAGATGCAAGAGCCAGTTTTCAATCTGTTTATTATGAACTAAATTGATTTTAAAAGAACTGTCAACTAAGGTTCTTGGGGGAAAGAAGTTAAGCTATTGTGTAATTAAAGTTACAGTCCCTATCATGACTTAAATAGTTAAAAGACAGGAAACCAAAAGTGGAAGAGTTTCCTGTCAGAGGAAGGTTAGCAGTGAGATCCACCAAGAATTCGTTCTGCAGCCTGTGCTGTTCAATATGTTCCCATAAGTTCTATGAAGAAGAATATGTCCAGAAGTGGTTTAATTTATTAATTAAAAAACCAAGAATCACAATAAAATTCAGAAAAGTCCACAAAGAGTAACAGAACTCATGCACTCCTAAGTAACTATACAGTATCCTATACATCAATAAATACCAAAACCAACACAAAATAGTCTTAATTACATGAACACAACAGGATCCAAATTAGCTGTTACCATTCAGGAAAACGTTGAAAACTTGGTAGGTCAGTTCAGTATTTAGTATCAAGCAAAAAGGCAAATATAACCTTCAAAGTGATTAGGAAAGAAAACACACATCACCATTGTGTTGCTGAATGCTGCAGGCAGTTCTGCTTCCCACATCTGAAAAAGGAGACAGAATGACAAGAAGGACAACAAAGGATGATCAAAAGCATGAAGCAGCTTCCATATAAGGAGAGACTGAGCAGAGTGGGACTTCAGATGGACAAAGAAACAACTAGGGGAAGATACATAAAATTTAAGAGATCTGAAACATCACCTAGTGTCAAGATGAAAAACATGGAATAATTGACTACCATGTCTGACAATGCAGAAACAAGAGAGCATCCAAAGTTACAGACAACTTTTCTAAGTCGGTTCAAGGATATTTCACTGGATGTAGAGTATTTAATGAAACATTTAAAGTGCATAATTAAATTGTAGAGCTCACTGCTGTATGTATGTCGTGGAGACTAGAAACAAACAAGTTAGAAGAGGGATTATATAAATTGAGAATAGATGTAGGAGAGATGAGATGATTAGATACAACTCCTGGCCAAGGAGGACCTAATGATGGTCATAAGCTGGGAGTCAAATTGGAGGAGAGAAAAAGAAAAAACAAAAAAAGCCCACCACATTATCCATGCCCTGTTTGTTACAGCCTTCATTAGGCATCTGCTTCTGGATCTTGTCAAAGACAGGATACTCAGCTACACAGAGCTTTGCAAAGTGCCCCAGGATGACACTTCTATTTAAACTTCTTATTTTATGGTACATTTATAGATGGTATTTATTTTTACATACTAAGAGTGTAACTTCAGCCAGGCCTAATGGCATATTTAGGAAGCTGGGAACCTGACCTCACTATTTCTAAAGGCATTATCTATCATATTAACATTTAGATACCATCTAACTGAATCCTGACAGCACAGCACAAAAGTTAATACACAACAGAGCAGCGAAGCAAGCAAGTATCACCCTCAGCAGACTGGGAAACCAAAGCAATGGCCAGACCCAGGGTGCACAGAAGTGGCAGAATTGAGTTTAATGCACCAACAGTCCCTCTTCCAGAAACAGCTCTGCCCTGTCTGCTAAATGTTTGATGGAAACTTCTCACTCAGACGCTGACTGAACAGAACAGATAACATGTGTTTGCCATACATACAACTAAGCACTGGGGAGCATTCAACAGAACCACGATTGCTAAAGTAGGTCAGGACTGTCTGTTCTAACCAGAGAGAAAGGAAAGTTAAAGCACACCAGACTATTTGGCCAGGTATTACAGAAAACTTTCATCTGGGATTTCATCACTACTTCAAACAGATGTGATTCATATTTTACCAGCCTCACCTCAAACAAGGCACGCCTTCCCAACCACACTGCCCTCCCTATCATTAATGGCACCTCTCCCCAGCCTCAGCCAGGATCCTCCTGTTCTTAGCTTTGGCTCCACAGGCTACAAAAGCCAGAGCCCTGCTCTGTACAAGTTGCCTTAGCTCTTCTGTATTGATTTCTATAAAGCAGAAATGCCCAACCATTTTGTCCAGAAATAGCACACAATCTTCTCAATGTCATCACCGCTGTCTTAGTGTCTATTTTCCTTGGCAGGGTGCCCTCCAAAAAAGAGAGAGGAGACCTCCAGCAACCAGCACATGCTTCCCAGACCACAGTACTGTGACCCCTAACCAAGCTCTCACATCCCAGAGACAAAGGCCACACTCCCAAGGCAAGTGCTTTGGCATCTAGCCTGGCCTTGGAGTAACCTAGCAAGAGAGGAAAGGAGATACAAATGTCCTGTGAAAGGAAGGCAGTCTTAACACTTGCACCCCAAGTGGAAATCATGATCTCCCTGATGCCCTGCAGGATTGTACAGTGGAAGGGAGAAAAGAGACCTATCACAAAAGGAGTTCATGCTAGCAGTGTTCCAGACCACAAAGCAGACACACAAGGACCACATCCCAGGCTCCACCATGCACTTGTCAAGATGCACATATGAACCACTAAACATCTGAACCTGACTTGAACAACTCCTTTTGCTCTGCAGACACTGAGCAATGCAGGGTGCTCTGGCCTGTTAAACAGCATTTCCTTGATAACCCAGAACTCTTCAATTTTAGTACCACAACAACTCTTAAGAAGAATTAATATGCTCTGGGTGGCCAGTAAGGAATTTTTCTCCTTGGAGTTCTCCTTCATTTGAAAAGATTCACTTTTTTGCCCTCCCCAGTATGGAGAACAATACAGCCCAACAGCTGTTTGACAGTCTTACCCTATCACTCCAAAGTGTCAGCAGTTCTGGCTACAATCATGAATACAGGCAGTAACATGCAAATAAATTTAATGCAATGCAACCACACAAGTAGCATCTATCCCCTCCCTCCCAGAAGAGACAGCAAAATCAACAGAATTCCACATCACTACCACAATCTGCTTGTGGTTTGCCTTCAAACCAAGTTGGGATACATTCTATAATGTATTACTCAACTCATTTTAAAGTGTTATCAGAAATGAAGCTTTGATCAATTAATATTCCACAAATTAGTGCCTAAGCCTGGAACACTATTAGTAGTCAGCTATAAACTATGAGGCTCAATACTCTGGGTAATGAGGTTACACAGGTCTGCTAGATAATGATCCAAGTTAGGGTGGCCAGACATTTTCTTCCACCTCTGCAAACCAATACTGAGGCTTCCATAAGACCAAGAACAGATAGCAACACTCCATGTTGTTCAAAAAGCCTAGGGACCTTCCCAAGTTGCTCATAACATGCAAAGACATAACAGGTCCTACTGCACTACTGCAGAAGACTGAACAGGCTGGGTGTAGACTTGAGAGCCAGGATCAATCTCACACCAGTCTCAACAGTCTCAAGCTATGGCCCTCCTAAACAGGCTGGGATCTTTGATACCCAATGCTTCCAAAGGCAGTTCAACATGGAATGGTGGCACAGGAACCATCTGTGAAGGGCTCTCAAGGTGCATGTGGTGGATGAGCCACAGGCTGGCAGCAGCAATGCAGCATACTCTTCCACTCTACAATCACAGCCCTCCATCCTAGATACTGCCCACACTTGGAAGTTCTTGCATCTAGGACAAAATTCAGAGCACCAGACTACATACAGACAGGGGTGGGAAGACTACTACTGTGCATGGGCCATTGGGTAATGCTCTTAATAAAGAGCATGCCACTGTGGATCCACAATCTGGAGGAGTGAAAATGAGCAATAAGAAAATTAAGTGGCAAAGGAAGCAGAAACTAAAACACTGCAAGATTTGGTACCTGGAGAAATAAGCCATATGGAGAAAAAGTTCTCCAGTCACTTTGTTAACAGGCAGATGTTTAGTCACACCCTATCCAGAATAAGGAATTTTATTACGAGACAAAATTCACCACAAGAAATTTTAAGACCATCAAGTGGCTTTGCAACATGAGCTTTTGTTCTTATCTCTACACTCAGACTGAGGAGATCCTAACTTTAGCTGGCAAAATATTTGAGCTCATGGCACTGTTCAGGGCCAAGAAAGCTTCTTTGATGCTGTCCCATCAGTGTTCACAACGACCTGTTCATGGCAGCCATGATTTTTAAAGGCTCTTCAGTTAAGGCTGTTCTCTATCTGCTTTGCTACCCTTCCACCTTCACAGTCTGAGCCACTGGCTGGGCAGGACCAACTGGCTCTTCCCTTTGCCTTTCAGGGAAGCCCAGACCTTCACCCTAGGGCCACAGAGATGCACTAACAGGTCTGCTGCATAAACTGCAGTGCTAGTCTGAAATGCAAACTGCTGTAAGCAGGAATTTCAGCCAGTGTAACTGGCTTGCTGTTGGCATTTCAAGAAGGTCAACCCTGGGCAAAAGTGTCCAGGGGGCAGGAAAAGCAGATTTACAGTAGTTTGTTGGGAATAGCACTGAGAGCTTTACATCTGAGTTGCTGCTCTTCTGCTGCAAGGAAAAGCTAGACAGAGCAGAGAGGCTGGTAACTGGAACAAGGAAAAAGTATGTACATCTGTGCTGAAAGGATAAACCATAGCCTGTGGTCAGCATCACGCTGTTTGCAGACTGTCCCAGTTCCAGGCACCCCTCCCCTGTCACTTTAAGATATATGCCCCACATAGCAGGGACTGTGCCTTTCTCTGGGAAAGAAAATGGTTCAACTTTGCCACAACATAGGTAATTAATCAAAACCCCAAAAAGAAGTGGCTCAGACAGCACACTTCAGACACATACATGGACCAAACTGAACAATTGCCCACCTAATGTCAACCCAGGAGGCCACAGTAGGGCTGACACAAGTTTAGCATCATAAAAATGTTTAAAATTAAACCTTCTCAGGCCTTAGTGGAAAATACACTAGTTAAAATCACGGACCAGCTAGGAATAGAAAAGATAATAAAGGCTAAAGACAGGTTCAAACAAAATCTAATCTGGACAGACTATCTGGAGTATGGTAGACAGGTTCAGCACTCACAGGAACAGGCGGAGAGAGAATCATTGCTGGAAGCAAACCACTGATGAAAACAAGAATTCAGAAACTGAGAGAGAAACAGAAAGGATCTTTCTAAACCGTGTAACAGCTGAGCCCATTGCTACTCAGCAATGATGACACTTCTGGTTTGGGAAAGAGATTTCTTCCTGCATCGAACAGCTGACTAAGTACATACAGCACATCAAGATGATAGGGGAACAATCAACAGAAGGGGAACTTAAGCCCACTCCACCTAGTCCCAGTCCTCCCCAGTGTGACCATTGCCGTAATCCTGCATGTACTTCACCTGGCTTCTTGTCTCAGCCCCAAGCCCATCTGCTCTCCTCAGAGCTGTCATCTGAGCATACAATTTATCAGTCAGTCCATGGAGTGACTTTCACTATAGAACATGAGATGCAGATATATCAGTTTCTGTATCCTTGCAAAGGGGCTATTGTTTCCCAAAATACATCAGCTCAGATGTTTCAGTCATAAGAGCATACCATATACATCATCTTAGTTCTGCTACCTGTCAGCTTCCCATAGCTGTTCCTCAAGGACCATAGCAGCAAAGTCAGCCAGAGGAAAAAAAAACAAAAAGGACACTATCTAACAGCAGAGACCATGTTCCTAGGGATAAAAATACAGACAGCCTGACATTGTTCTCTTCCTTCTGAAAGTTCAAAGTAACAGCTGGGATTGTTCTGTGCTGTGCCCTCTGAAGATATGGGTAAGCATCTAAAATCAAGTTCAAGACCAGACTTTCAAGGGTGAATCATCTAGAAGTGCGCCCTATTTTCAAGTTATTTTTAAATGTTTAGACAGGACCTAAAATAAGGTCAGTGTTTTGAGTACTTCCAAAGAGCATGAACCTCACATAGGCCATGATGTTTTTAGAATGAAAACGCATTGGAACAGGGATTGTACTGTTTGGATATCTGCTTATCACCCGTTTTAGTTCAAATTAAGTTACAGTCCATCACCAAGCAAAACCCACTCCTTTAAAGGGGGGAAATACACACAAATAGGATGTAGGCTATCAGCAGTAAGACAGTCTCTGTAACTCAGTAAAACATGTACCAACTCAGAGCAGCACAAACAGTATATGCCACAGCGAAAGGGAGAACGTCAGCTTCTCTGCTTAGAATATTTGTCTTCACATCACCCTTCCCAGCTGCATATTTCTCTCCACCTCCCTTCAAACTGAAGTGAACAGCTTGCAGACTTCAATAGCCCACAAGCAATGCCTTTAGCCAGTAAGAGGTATGTGCAGTACATCACTGGCAGCACAGAACCAACCCAGAACACAAGCTGGGCCAGTCTTTGTTTTTGACATGTTCTATTTGCATCCCCTCTCTTGCTCCATGTTGACAAACCAGGTTGCAGTTGTCTGGCTCTGGTGATGACCTGAAACATAAGTACGAAGGAAGCACATAGTAGCACTTTACCTCCCTGAATTCTCTCCCAGGCTTCAACAATGTGCAGCTCACGGATTTCGTGGGCTAGAAGTGCTTTCTATGCATTTAGTAACCTTCATTAGCTCTTTCTTCTATGAAGCTGCCCTGTGTCCTCAAATGTACACAGATGTTTGGCATTCACAACATCCTGTGGCAAGAAGCTAGCCCTTTTTATGTACCCTGAAAGTATGGATCCAGAAAAGACTGGCCTGAATTCAAGTCATCTCAAGTATTTATACATTATCTCAAAAAGCTTTGATTTAGTGGTTTTACTTGAACCACCCAGAGCAATGCAAAGCTGAGGAAACTAGGCTTGTGCATCTTTGTACATGTGTTGTACGTACTTAGGAGGCTCCAGATTGAAACAGGTTTTCCAAAAACTTGCTCTTTACCATCCAAGAGTTCAATCCAGGTCTACTACCAAATGAAACCACATGGGCTGTGCAAACAGAAAAGGCTGGGCTAGGGGTTTCTGCCTGCCTTTGCTCACTGTTTTTATTTCTGCTGAGCCCTCCTGCTGCTATAGCTTCAAGTCCAACAAGCAGTCATCCTTCTGATGAAGGGCTTCTGTACTCCCAGTGCTCTAGCAAGATACTTATCTCTCCAGTGCCAGAGCTGGTGACTCATCTAGATTGGCACCTAGTGTTCAGGTGCCAGAGTTTCACTTTCCAACCATAAGTTCATGCAGATCTGTGGATCTCTAGCAGCTTGTTCAGTCTGAGATCTCTGCTGTACCACCCCACATTTGATATTCAAATTCTCATATTCAAACTCCACACATTCACTTACAAAGTGCACTGCCAGGCAAACTGAAATAGGAGTTGTAACTATCCTGTTTAACAGGAAGCAACCTGAAAGGAGAAATCAGTTTCAGGGAGACATTTCTTCAGGGGTCTATAGCTGTCAATACCACAGAGCTCAGCCAGCACAAAGCAACTCATCACACTGCATGGTGACTGACAGCCAGATATGAATGTCACCCCTGCTTCAGAAGATTGTCTTCAGATTTGGCAACACTCACCCGCCCACTTCTGGCCATAGATTACCATAGAAAGTAGCCTTTTTTGTTTGGTTTGTTTCTGTCTGCAGGTTAAATTCATTCCCTCACACAGAAAACTCAAAGTCTGAAAGTTATTTTTTACACTGCAACAGAGGTGGAAGCGCAGCACCTAGGAGATTCTTGCAAAAGGTGTATAGTGGCCTCAGGTACCACTACAACCCCAAGATCTCAGCAAGTCCCTGAAGAAAGAGGGGTGCAGCTGGGGAAGAGGACCAAGACAAAAAATGACAAGCAAACAGGCAACCTTTGGAGTAAATACATCTGCTTCCCACAAAACTCTACAGATTGAAGCTTCTATTGAGAAGATGCCCTCTATCATTCATAGCATTTCCCTACATAAGGGGAATGTTCCCTTTACAAGGGGAACAAGTGCATGTTCTCACACACAGCCACTCACTCTTTCCAGTAGACCACGTGCCTGGTGAACCCACTTATCCAGCTAATCACAGGTGGCACATCTCCTCAGCTGGGTTTGTTCTGCAGCAGCAGCAGCAGCAAGAGGCTGCTCAGCATTACACTGGCCACACAAACAGAGGTAGGTGATCAGAAACATGGAGGAGCCCAGCAGGCTGCAGCAGTCCATGGGTGTCCCAGTGCTGACTTCCGGCGCATTTTGCTTACCATCTGGACTCTTGGGAACGCTGAGACACCTTCATTTCTCTTATCGAGGAGTGTGCCTCAAGCTGGAAAAAACAACATAACATGAAATGTAAAGTCTATTTTTCCAATAAATTACATCTCTGTTGCACTTGACTCCCCCTGTGGTTCCCTTCCCCCTGAGAAGGCAAGGTCTGGCCAGCTGCACAAAGTCCAGGCAGCCCTAGGAAAACAATGGGATCTTTTTCTTGCCAGAATGAACCTTCTCGTTCACCCTTCCAACCATGGCACAGAGGACACCCCCAGTGTGTCTGCAGGGGAGAGGAGTCTGTTGGCATAGCAACAGTACACCCTAACTCTCTGCTAATGAACAGGGATAAAATGTTTTGTTCTCATTAGGAAAAATACAGACACATTCCTGATTGGTGAGTAATGTCTCTGCCTCTGGGAGATTAGCTCAGAGCTGTACAGCCTGAAACAGCCTCAATTCAGCCTACTGCAGTGCTTCCCTTGAACGGCCACTCTCCAAGGACCCCACATCTCTCAAGTGCAAGCCTGGAGAGCCTTCTGTAGTGCTCTGCCTTCAGGCCTGAGACAGCTCAAGGCAAGAATAATGAGAAGAGGCTTGACAGGAGCAACCCAGCAGAGGCACAATAGGAGCACACCCCCTGTGCCTCCAGGAGCAGGGCAGCTCTCGCTGGGGCATTCACTACACCTGGATTCCAAGCTATGACCACAGCAGGCAAGGGTTTCCCCTTGTGCATCCATCTCAGGTCTGCCTCGCACAGGGCTCAGACCAGCCTGTGACTCCAGCTTCTGTTCTGGCCACATTGCTGGGCAAGTAAATGCACAGAGCAAAGAGCTGCAGTACATTCAAAGTAGAGTTCAGCAATCCCTGAGTGCCTGGGTGCAGAAAAACCAAACAAGAGCTGCTGGCTACTAGTCTTTATTAGGATTTTGGCATCTAACAGTCAGCAAGATCCACCAGGAGGAACCACTTTGGCATTCGCAGAATATTAAATACACTGATGCTGTTGTTTCATCCCTCATGTCTGTAGCTGGGTGCTGACCCAGGCTACCGTCTTGGCCTTGCAAGAAATAAAGCCTCTGCCCCACGCAGGCCATACTGCTTCCCAAACACTCTTCCCTCCAGATCCTCCTGGTACAGGGGCCAGCACAGCAGGTGGGATGATCACAGTACTTCACCCTTTGCAACAAGGATCCAGGAGAGAAACAAGGCCAGATACCCCATGCACAAAAAAAAAAAATCCAGTCCCTAGCCACACATTTGCCATGTTTTTCGGCATCACCTGGTCTGCACAGTGCAAAGACTGCCCAGAAGAAATAAACTGTGGAACTGCACCCTGAGACCAGGGTTCATCTCTCCTTTACGCTACTACTGAGTCCATTCACTCATATCAGTTTGCCTTGCCTTGGATTCAAAAAAAGAATAGGAACTGCACACCTTAGTCCTCGGAGAGTATTTCTAGGGGCTGAACAAGTACTCTGACTCCCTCCTCCCTCTGCTGGGAAACTGGTGCTGGCCAGGACTAGTATCCCACACAGCTGCAAAGCAAACTGGAATATGGCACAGACCTCTTGCTCTCTCAGCCCCTGCACTGCTGATCAAGATTTGGGCTCTGAGCACCTGCTAACTGCTTTCCCTCACCCCTCAGACTTTCACCTGCTCTTCCCATTCCTTAGGGCTTCAAACAGCTCAACTCAGCAGTGCAGAATGGTGCAGGAGATGGAGATGGAATCAGCACCAGGAGGGAAGGGCCTTGCTATGTTACACCTTTGAGAAGCTTGCATATCCCGCAGGGAATGACGCTTCTTCAAACATTGCTGCCCTTGCTCAGCCACAAAACCTGTACATTAACCTGTGCTGTGATCTGCTTATAGAAATGCTGGGATTTGGTTTCCACTTTACATCCTTCCAGCTGGGAAATAATTTATTTCAGTCCCCTTGGCAGGAACTTGATTGCCTGCAAAGCTATCTCAGTCTGCCCAAAGGAGGGAAATAAACCCATGACTGTACCCAGCAGCCAGCCAAGTGGCAACAGACCCTAGCCTTGGCCAGCAGTCCCTCTCTGGGCTGTGGTGAAGCTCAAATCCCTCCCAGCCCAACACAAGGCCAGAGGGGGCCAGGGTGCTGTTTTCCAGCCCCTGGGCATATTACTTGTTCCAGGCGATCCCTCCCCCAGCCCTGGTCAGAAAGGAAAAGCCGTGGGAATGGAGCTGAACACCCCGAGGTAGGCTCACCCCTAGCCAACCAGCAGCTCTTAACTCCCTCAGCGCCGGTGGGCAGCCCTCTGTAGAGACCTTGGCCGCAGGGACCCTTACTGGCAGGCTCTCCAGCAAAGCGTGACAGTTCCAGGAAGGGCCCATCCTGCAGAGACAGGCTGCACAGGGGTCAGCTGGCCTGCACCAGAGCCCACAGCACTGTGCCATGAGCAGGATGACATCTGAGGGCAGATCTGCCACTAACCCACTGCAGTCCCTCATGCGTTCCCAGCACGCCTGTCGCTCCTGCTACCTGACCTTTCCGTGTTTCCATCCTCTACCACCACATGGACAGCAAGCCCTGAGAGAAGAGCACTCTTTCCAAGAGTCCCAGAGGCTGCCCGCTTAACAAAGTTATCTTCATGGCTGCACCAAAGCACGTTTTCCTCCTTTTGCTCTGCACACTGCCGTACGACAGCCGTGCTGCAGGACAGAGCAGCCCTCACTCTGCGCTGAGCCTGTGGTCAGCAGTCAGCCGGCATGTCAGGAGTTAAATTAGCATTTCCATCCTCCTGACCTGCACCAGTGCTGGCTGAATATCGAGCTATTCTTTGCAGCCTGATAAAGCATGAGAAAGCTGAAGGCCTCACACGCTCCTCTTTTCACAGCCTGGCCCGCTGCCCACAAGCTGTCACTCCCTGGCACCCAGGGCAGAGAGAGAGAAGGAGGCCAAACTGCAGCCAGCTGCAATGAATCACTTGCTCCCCCCCATTCCCTCCTCCCCAGGGAGCCTGGATCCCTCCTTCCGGCAAGGGGATAATGTCTGCCTGGCTACACTGTCTTCTTTCACAGAAACAGCCATCCATTTTTTGGGGGGTGTGTGTAGGGGCTGCTATTGCAAAAGCTGCTGCCACAGAACACTGCAAGGCAGCTCCCAGCAAGACCAAAGAAAAAAAGGATCCTGCTCACCAGCTGGATGGGAACAAACTCCTGCAAGTGTTCAGCACAAACACCACTTAAAAATCTGATGCTGCTCATTTGTCTAAATTGCAGGAAATTCTGGAGGAAGGCTCAGGCACAGAATCTGGTTTGAAGGAGACCGCCTATCCCTCCATGCCTCACTCGTTCAATGTTTATTTTGGGGACTGATTCCTGGCCTCTTCCTAGCTCCCCTATAATATCCACCCCAATCACCACGTCTCATCCAAGCCCTTTCAAACACTAACACCATCCCCGTCCCCTCATGTTTATTTTGATGGTTTCCATCACACAAACTGCTTCACCACCTTACAGTTCATTTTTAACATGAAGCAGCAGAGGGAAATGTGTCCAAATTTCAGGACCAATGGAGTCTGAGAGAAAAAGTACAGCTGAGAAGGCACAGGAACACCAAGGTGATCATGTGCCTTCCTTGTGCTATAGGCTCATGTTCAGAGAGCAGTCTTTGCAAGGTAAAGACATCAGCTGCCCTCTTTCTGAGGAAAGCTTTGCTTTATTCATTGGTAAAACACATACAAACTCAGCCCCTCACCGTCAACCTACACATGAACTAACTAGTGGCACATGGGTCCATGTAGCACATGGATGCTTCCATCCACTCATTTCTCTCTCCTGTAGAGAAGTTGCTCCTTACACAGTTCCCACCCTGAACAGTTGCATCTCTGCAAACAGAGCTGCAAACTGCTGTTTTACTGAGAGAAAGTTTAAACCCAATCCTGGCAATGTCTTACTGTCTCCAAAGAGAGGAGGTTGCCTTTCCAACAGCACATACTGCTACCTTCAGTATTCCCTCTTCTCCTATTAGCAAATCTGTAACCATTCCCATCCCAGCACCTGATACCTAACAGCCACACAATATTCCCCTTTCCTCTGTAAGGCAGCTGCTTAGGCTCCAAGCTCAGCATACCTGTGTGCTGGTAATGTGCTTCAAACTGAGGCAGTGCCAGGGCAGCTTATACACATTTCTCTTATCTCTTCCTGCACTCATGGGGTGATGAAGGAAGAGTTGCACCATTTCCATCTGGCAGCCAAGGGGATTTGAAGAGTGAGAAACGCATCAACTTTGTTTGGATCACCCAACAATCTACAGGGAGTTTCTTTTATTATTGCTGTTGTTTTTACAGAATCAGGAACAGAAGAAAACAAAATGTACACCTTGAAAAGAAACTTTTTGTTGTTGTCGTCGTCTTAAAAGAAAGTAAGCAAGCAGCCAGCAGCAGGAATGACCCTCACTATTCCCAAAGCTACTTTCATCAGAAACTAAACCAAGTCTTAAAAACACTCTTTCAGGGACACAGGCTTTCAAGAATCACAAGTAACCACATTTAATGCCACCTTTTCACACACTCTGTCAAATGACACATTGCATATGGATTTATCCCTTACAATACATTCAACACACTTTGTAAGGCTTCTCTTGCACTCCTACATATCTACATTAGTAAGTGCCTCCTCCATCTGCAGCTACAAAACTAGTAAATTGTACAGATCGTTACACTGAACATTCATAAGTTAGCAAGCTCTGGAACTCCCTTACTGTACAGACACACACACACAGAGTTTTGCTGTGGGAATCCTAGCTCATTCAGCACAACCCTCTGCTGCCAGAAGGATTTCTAAATGCAAAGCTTAATAGAAACAGTTAATATCCCAAGTGTGGCTCTGAGCCATCTGAGCTCCATGTGTAATATAATCAGGTTCATAATGCTCAGAATAGCACTCTGGAGTCCTAGCACAGACTGAGACCTCACTGTATTAAATGCTGTGTAGATAGTTGTAGCAGTGCCGTTTCCTCTTCTATAAAATTACTGAACAGCATATACAGGAACCAACCATAACCCATATTTTACAGAAGTAAGGACACAGGAGAGCAATGTATACTTTTCAAATGTCTTTTTTTGGCAGCTAAATCAAGTTAGTATTTTCACAGACGCACTGGGGGAGGGAGGGGAACACTGAGGTTACTCTCTCTCCCAAGCAGACAGGCACAAGCCCAGTTCAGCCAAAGCTCACTGAGGCTCTTTATGTTCCTGTTCAGTGACAGAGGTCACTTGTCAAAGACTGATCCAGATCTGGTACTGGGCTGCCTGCTAAGCACACTGGCAAAAGGATCTGAGCTATACCCTTCTCTCCAGTCGTTTGCGTTTCCTTGGGTACACCAAAGGCCTGGAGTCTGTCCCAATGCTCATACCACTTTTGCTAAAAACTTGCCTTTCAGCGCCAAACTAAAATTTGCCTTAAATTCCTCATGCTCTGAAGAAAAGCCCCCCCACAGAATCTGTGAAGAAGGCAATTGCTTGTGTTTGCCAAAACACTTCATCTATGCAAATTGTCATTCTTTTGGCTCAGATCTCAGGATATTTTCCTACCATAAATACAGGTTAGATCCACACTTGAGCTGATCATCCTGTGATCCTCTCCAGGTTCACATTGTGCTGCAGGTGCTGCAGCCTGCTCATGCCTCCCAAGCAGCCATAAGTCACAGCTCTTCAATTCATTGATTTTTAAGAGGCACCAGGTCACGCTGTCTGGCCTTCAGTTGATCACAGTTCATGAGCTCTCTGCACATTTCTGGCTTAGAAACCATATGTGTTTGAAGTGAATAGAGACTAGATGCCTTTTGGCAAGGTGCCTGAGGCAAAGGCCTCAGGAGAGAAATCCACCATTTCCCAGGCTGATACAAATGGACAGGCATCCCCTCACTTCAACTTTTATTCCCTATTTGTGAAAAGAGCCCTCTGCAAAACCAAGGCAAATACCACTGCAGAATAATCTCTTAATACAGGTTTCTCCTGAATGCCCTGATGCAGTGAGAGAAAACCCTGTATGATGGAGAGCAGGAAGGGGCTATGTACAGGCATGAGGAGAAGGAGGTTATGTATGAAGGCCATTCTCTCAGATAAAAAGTGCCATGATTTTTCAGCACTGTTTTGCCTTTTCTTTGCTGTGTTGTTTCCCAGCTGAGAGGAATCCCATCAGCCCATTGCACAGTGTTTCTGATCAGAGCCTGTCATCCTGCCTGCTGTCCCTGGTTCCCAAGAGACTGCTCTAAAGGTAAAAGAGAGCAAAATGGGGCACAGAAAGTGTGCCTGCCAAGGCTTAGGGGCCAGCACGTTCTCCTGAGCTCTACAAAATGAGCGGGGAGGCAGGAAGAGAAACTTTCACAAAGCTGTTTCTTAAACCAGATTTCCAGGGGATATAGAGAAACAGAGTAAGGTCATGGGTGAGGGGAGATTGAACAGGTTAATAGCTAACTAGCAAGACTGCCAATGAGAGACGACAACATACAACAGATTTTCAGAAACACCAAATCCAAACCTGTCACCTGCAGACCAACTGGGAGCTGCCACTGCCTCCACTCTTTCTGCACCACTGCAGTGCAATCACAACAGTACTATCTTTCATCCCCAAGTCCCTGTTCCTCTAAAAGATGATCATACTCAAAACTCTCTTTTCTCTTTTTTGTTAGCCATGAGTGATGAGGATCTTAAAGTCTGGGTTTTGGCAACCGAAGTAACTGCTGTTCAAGTGTTACTGAAAATTTTTGCCAGAAAAGGCAAGAAGAACCTTCTAACTTCTTGATAAAGAGGTGTGTACAAAGGCAATCCAGTGCAGAGTTGTGGGGACAGCAAAAATGGAAGTCCCACTGCTGTGGTGGACATATCCAAGGCTGTTGGCGTGGAAAAAAGGATGAACTTGGCCACTGCCTTACCTATAGTCACTCAGGAGACAAGCTATTGAGACCTACAAGAAGTCCTGTAGTCTCATAAAGAGCAGTTCCTAGGGGGAAGATTTTTCATGAGGATATTCTTGACTACTGGTTGAATAACTTCTTTGTTTCATACTACAAGCTTTGTTCCAAACTCCTTCCTGCTACTGCTTTGCCTTTCAAGACATTGTCATTGTCACCTTTCAGATGTGTAAGCATAAGAGACAGCAGCAGCTGAGCTGTGGTAATTAGGAAGGAGAGATGTGCAGGCCTTGTCTCACATCTTTCTGTTAAGATACAGTTTGCACTTTGGCAGGTTTAACAGTCCCCAGTGAACGTAAGCCATCTGCATCTACTCCAGCAGATCATCCTCATTTCTGAAGCCTTCAAATATATTGTTCTGGAAAAATCAGCATTGCTTCTCTAACTTTTATCAGGCCCAAATGCAATCACAAAATCATTAATTCTCTTACAGTAATATAAGAACACTGGCTCTAGACCTGTTTGCAAGACATCTACTTAAAAAAACATGATTTCCTATTTTATTCAAGCATCTACTGAGTTCCAAGTTTCACTGGTTCCAGTACTTGCAGCAGGGAAGCTAAAAAGGATGGGACCAGACCAGTTCAGTTCTTTTCATGAGCACCCTTCCTGAGGAAAGCCAATAACTTTTGGAGAGTCTCTGCAGACTTTGCTCCACTGCTTTGCACGCCGAAGAATGGCTGGTTGGTAATCCTCTTTTCACTCAGTGAGCACAGACCCAAAGGTTTTCATCCTTGTGAGCTCAGAAATTTCCATTGCTATTTGAGAGACATTTTCCTGGCAGTTCTCAAAAGATGCGTTTGTAAAATAGGAAACAACCTCAAGGAATGCTAAAGCAAAGGAAGAAAGCTTTACATGGACAGTCTTTCTGCCTCAGCCAGGAAAGGAAATTCCTTCTCAGTACTGATGCCCCATAAACATAACCTACTCTGCAACTACCAAATACTTGATCAACACAAAGTGACAAGCTGTCCAACCTACCTTGAACAAACAACATTTTCCAAGGTCTTGGTTTCAGATCAGCTAGGGCAATAGCCACCAAAATCTCAGAAGAAAGAAAAAGTCCATAAATGTGTATGTGTGTGTGCAGGAAAGGAAAACCAGGGGTGTATATCAGATGTCTGGGACAAATTACAGATTGGTGAAGATATTCTAGTGAACTCACTACAGGGAAGACACACTATGTCACTGATTTTTAAAAGTGTAGTGCACAGACTTTTGTTGTCTGCAAAAGTAATTTAAAAAGCAAATCCTTTGCTGTATCTCTACTGAAAAATGTTTAGAAGTCTGCAACTCCAAAGAGGTTGAAACTAGCTTCTTTCAAGTGCAAAACATTTAGATGGCCCAAAGCCAAGACCCAGAAAAAAGCCCTAGTCAGTAGCTGAGGAATGCCAGCTCTTAACACAAACCAAAAGCATATAAACCCTCTGGTCGGGCAATTCACAGGATCATCCCCCACCAAAAACTCACTTAAAATTTCACTCTTAAAAGTGCATCTATCCTCCACCTCCTTGATTCTATGCCAGGGAAACCCAGCTGAACTCTCACTTCCACACTCCAAAGCAGTCAGCTGAGCGAGCTATTTCTCTTACCTTGCTTTGGGGAATTCCTGCTTAGCATCTCTGTAAAGAGAAACAAGAAGGCTTCATGCTGCATCAGGCAGGATCCCTTCCATCACTCCCAGCTCCTTAGCAAAGGCATTCCTAAAGCACACTGTGCCTGAATAAATCAACACAAGCTCTCCAGGTTTCCCCGGCAGCTGGAAGCTGGAATTCTGCAGTGCAGGCAAACACCTCCCCAGCTAAAGCAAACACAGCTAGGGAGCCCCTGTGGAGTGCCCACAGCTACTGTCAAAAGAGGAACAGGAAAGAAGGTGGGGATCACAAGGCATCTGGCTGACAAAAGGCAACCCTACTTAGATGGGAGATGGCCATGAGTCCAGCCCTGACCTAAGCATTCCTCCATGCAGGCATGTGCTTGTCAAATCATTTTATCCGAACAAAACCACGGAAGTTCATTTTTGGAGCAACGACCATCTTGCCCCTAAAATGGATAGCAGCTTTGCCTTTAATATCATTTATTTTAGCCTTTAGGAGATTCATGTAAACGATCTTGCAAAAATACAGAACAAAAATGGCCTAGTCTTACATAGCTTATAGCTTAACTCTAAAGTAAACGAAGACAAAAGAAACAGCACTGATGGGTATGAGCAGTCAGCTCAGCAGAACAAGAGGGCTGCTGTTTCCAGGGGTAAAGGGAGGTGTTTGAGTTTTTGTGGGGTTTTTTTTTTCTTTTTAAACTACATCACAGAGAAGACCTGATGAAAGATTTGAGAAAAGAATTATTAGGTGGGTTGGCATACATTTATGAGCCAACCACCTCTCACACAGAAAGCAACCCAGTATTTTTCAAAAGCAGCACAAGGAAACAAGAGAGGCTAATGTTACCAGACAAACAGCAGCAAGAGTCCAACTTCCAGCACTAACATTTGCTAGACTGACTACAAAAAGTAGACGGGCTGCTTCAATACCTCAATTGCAGTTTGCATTTGCACTTGGCAAGTAAGGGAAGAGAGTAGCCAAGGAAGGGCTGAAACGGGGACAGTAAATAAACAAAACAAAACCTACATAAGATTTGACCATCTCATATGCTCTTAATAACAGGCACAAACCCATCAATACCTTAAAATTAAATCTCATTTACTAAAACCAAGGCATCTTCTCCAGGTGCACCCCTAGAGCTTAGGTAAATACTCCGATTTCAACATCTCCCACTCCCAATGGTTATGATCTTCCCCAGGGAGTTTCCAGGGAGAGCCTTCAGTGCATGGATAGGAGGTAGTGCAGGATAAGTGTGAACAATTCCCACTTAAGTCAGGCATGATCTGTACTGCAAACCCAAGTCTTCCGCTTCCATGGCATCATTTGGAGCCCTCACTTTGGGATTACTATAAGGCATATTTTCCTTCTCACTCCCCTGAAGAACCATCACATCCCAGTCTATAAGCAAACTGCCTTTAGGGGAAATCCTGGTCTACCTACATGTGGTTAATTGAGACACACACACATGCCAGGAAGCTAACCATGCACAGCAGTGGTGGAAAGCCAGACTCATTACCTGGTGAGTGCCAGAAGCCTCTCAACCACAGATCATCCCCCACTAGTCCCCAATATACAAACTCACAGATTGCTGTGTGAGATTCAGCCTGCAGAGCTGCATGCTGTTGGGGAAGATGTTGAGTGGCAGCAGGGCACTCAGAAACCCTGGGTCTCAAGAAAGAAATCACAGATGAATGTGTTGGGTGAAGGACTCGTACATATGTATATGTGGAGAGAGACAGACACAAAGGAGGGGGTGGTGGTGGGTGGGGAGAAAGACAGTGAGGCTTGTCTCCAGGCCTTGTGCTTATTTTGACCTTTCAGTTAAAGATTCTCCAAAAAGGCACTGTTCAGCCCCAAGCCTGATTAGACATCTTGAGAAAAACGGAGCACAAAGCATCCCACATGAATGAGCACAGAGCCATAATACGATCTTGATATTCCCACCCATCCATATGGCCAAAAAAAGCAAAGTTCTTCAGTGCAAACATTGGCAGCAGCAATATGAAACTAATGTGTTAATTAGCAGGCTTCACAATCCAGCACACCACAGAGATTGCTGATGTTGGCTACTATATAGGCAATCAGAAGCCAAACAGAACAAGTACCACTTTAGTTAACCCATTCAGAACAAAGTTAATCATTTGTTAATTGCAAGTTTCTGGAGTGAGCAGATCAAGGTCTACTTTTCAAATTTCTTTTCTCAGAGATACCTTAAAATGGATTTGGTATGGCAAGCTCTCCATGACTTGCAACTCTTCTCTTTATCAGTGTTCAGTCTCAACTTAGATGTTTAGCTGAAACTCAGGAAAGCCCACTGCCTTGCTTTATACAACATCAGACTAAAGGAACTCAATGAGTCATCTGGCCTTACAAAACTGTATGTTAGTTCTCAGACTGTAAACAATCACAAACTATTCTGAAACAATCATAGGCTAAACTGCAACATTCATCAGATTTACTTCTTGTATAGGATTTTCACACTGAATGTAAGAGAAGATTAATGAAAGTAACTGAAGTTACTTAAATGCAAGTGGAATTTAACACTTTATAAACCAACTGCTTAATAAAACTCTGCTTTCCTACAAAGTTTAATCAGTAAAATAATTGCCACAAAATAGGTCTGATAGAAAGATTGGCATAATGGGAAAATAAATATTGTGAGAAATATAAAGAAGATTTCATTCTCAGGAGATATCTGAACTACAAACCTTAAGTTAACACTCCTGTCATAAACAAGATTCTTTATATTCAGGATGAACCACTTATGTTGCATAAAACATTTAGACATAAACAAGGTTTGGGGGAAAAAATGGGGGTGGGGGTGGAGGAGGTACACAACAGCATTAATCTTAGGGTTATTTCTAAAGCACAGAAAACCAGAATCAACTGCAGCAGGACTAGTCAGAGTCACATAATTTAGGGTAAGACAACTCTGACTTCCTGCCTAATACATAGGCACTTGTCCATTTCATCCCCTCACACCTCCACAAAACCCATTAAGTGGTTCTGTGAAATGCAGTGGTTTATGGCATCTAGACTAGAGGCTTTTGAAGGTCACTACTCTCCTAGTAGTTTGCTCCAATGGTTCCATCATTCTTTCTGGCATCAAGGCCAGTCTAATTTCTTATTTGTTTGCCTTCTGCCTTGAGCCATTAATTCCTTCTCTGCTGGATTAAAGAGTAGCTCCTCAGAGTCAATTATGCACATGCTTTAACCAAGTCACTTCTCAATAGCTTTCTGGCAATCAACAGATCAGGCCTGTCAGTCTCTCATTACAAGGCATCTTCTTGAGTGCTTGAACGACTTATAACCTTTTTTTTTTAACAGCAATTTGATTGTCATCCCCCCACTTCCTCCCCCTTCTTCAAGGACCACTGTTTTGGTGAAGCACACAGTTGGTGAACAATCAGCATCTCTGGCACACAGAAGTTTATAATTGCCTGTAACAGAGGGATGTTATTTCACTAGATCTGTTTTACAGCATAATGGAGGAGCTACAGAAATCACAGAGTGCAAAGATGGTATCAGTTAGCTAGCAGTCAATTATCTGACTCTACTAAATGTAAGGAGCTAGTATCTTTCTTAGTCATCATTTAATCATTTCTCCAAAAGCTCTAAGGAAAACACTACTACTTGATCCCCATTCTGCCAAAGATTTATGTGCTATTCAGGATCTTCAAGCAAGAAAATCCAACAAACTTGTCATTTGCAGCTGTGGTTTTGAACTTGTCCTCCACATTGCCTGCATCTCTGCTCAGTGTTAGCAGTGACTTTAGATTTATTTCCAGAACACTGATAAACTACTGAACAGCATGGAGTTTAGTACTGATGCTCGCTGAAGACACCTACTAGGAATAACACTTTTGACGTGTCCCCAGTAACCCATGATTTCACAGGCATTAGCTTTTCTTTTTTAAATTAAATAATTATGAGGTATGCTGTTGACGTTGGCATAGATCAATTATTCATACCATTGTATGGCTCCAAGTAAAACATCCTAAGAAACAAATTACATGAACACATTCACCTGCTGCCATGTATTCACGTGTTTCTTTCCGGCTGTTTTCTTACTATTAACACAACCAAACCCTTCAGAGGTATATATCCTCTTTAGTATACATTAAAACCAACAACTACCCACCTCAAATCTCCCAAAATACCTGATATACTCAAGATCACTGCATGAAAAGCATTTACCCCTTGTAGAGGTTCAGCAGGCACTCCCTATCATGAGGACTAGTACCTCCTACTACTCCTGTTCCAGTAGAAGGTCCATTGAACTTCCATCTCCATCCAGCAGATCCATTGAGTGGAAGTTCTCATTTTGTGTTCTATGTCAAACACATATCTAAGTTCACAGAGTACATGACAGAGAGCTCATGCTCTGTGTGCAGGCACGAACACAGGCAAAAGTTCGGGTGCAGGTCAGTGTGATAGCAGGAAGGGCTTTGCCTATTCTACCACTCAGAAGAAAACAATTCCAAGACAATAATGTAGAATAAGAAATGCAGCTTTATCAATTCTTACCTTGGTATTTCCAAAGAAAAAAATTTGCTTGCCATTGTGAACCTCCCACCTAGCTCCCTGGGAACACTAATACCTGGCTGTCTATAAGTAACACTATCCTCTTGGATGAGATCCTCAAGACAGCTCCAAGCAGCAGGAACATGCAGCCTATGGAAAACTGTTGGCAGGGAAGGCTACCCATCAGTTTTAACAGCAGAAAGTCTGCTCATATTTATGCATGACTGCTCAAGGAACTGTGTGACTGCTTTTGTTGTTCTGCTCTCAGTGATCTGTTCTTTCAGTAGGAACACCAGGAGGAAGTCATGCTGGAACCAGGCAAAGGAAAAAAAACCCACCCTGTGGACACAGAGAATGGGACAGAAAATTCCCCCACAAAGTCTATTTGCAGTGATGCTCTGAATTGACTTTTCTAGCATCTTTTTGGGACACCTTCACACATCAAAGCCCAAGCCATACCACAGTAGTCATTTTGACTACATCTACTTTAGAAATTGATTAGACCATTGATTTTTTTCGTAGCTTAGATAGAGAAAAAGTGACCTTTCCACCCCACAAAAAAACATAAAGGGAATTAACATACGTAAACAAAACCTTCATTTTAGAGGAAGTGTTTTACTCCCTTAGAAGTGAAGTTCTATAATACTTTTTTTTCTGTGCAGCTCTTGGAAGATCAATTCTCCTTCCTTCACTTGAGTTTTTCATCTTTCTCACCTTTCTGTCCAAAACAGGCCAAAGTGACAAGACTTCTCAGACCATACACAGAAAAGCAGCCTGAAGACAAACACAAAGCACAGATCTTTCTATAGGTCACTGAGTAGTAAAGAAATCAGTGCCAGTTTGTAGATTACCAGTTCCACTTCAGTCAAATGAAGCAGCATCAGAGAGGACAGTTCCCTGTAGAGGTAACAGTTTCATAAGCACAAAAAGTTTAAAAGCTTTTGCTACACCAAAGAGAGTTCTTTGAGACTTATTCTTCATTACAGACTGGAATAACAAGGATGCTTCATGTGTTTATATTGGTTGAAATCATTTCAATCAGTGATCAGTGCATGCATATGATTTCTACCTGCTCAAGATAAATGCATTGCATTTTGGGCAAGTTCCATCATAAGGACCATGTGCCTTCTGGTCCTTCCTACATGGTGCACCTGGAGATGCAGATTACAATCCTAGAGCTGAACAGCCAGTGTCATTTGTATTTTGATGTTCCAACAGCCTCTGGCAGCCTGCAGAGAACATGGAGCCTTTTAATTGTCACTGCAGCATCTGTTAGGTAAATAGATACATAGCCCACTGGCTTTCAAACATTCAGGAGGCAATACAGGTAAAGGAAGAGGATGAAACTTCAAATTGCAAGTGCAGGTCATTCTCCTGTAACTGCTTAGTGCAGTTGCATCCTGGGACTTGCATGCTGCTGTTAACCACTGTGTCAGACACAGATGCAAACCTTCGACCAGCAACAGAACATCAAACTGCAAAAAATACTTAACCAGAAACATTCAGGTTTCTTGAGGATATGTGAGCAGAATGCCAGCATACAAGTTCCTCCCAGCAGGGTGCCCATCACTTTCATCATCTGGAAAGTAAACACTATTTAGACTTTGTCTGCAGCTAATGAACTTGGCATTCATAGATCCACTGCAAGAGCTATTGCTAAAGCAGGTCTGTGATGGCAGGACACTGTAGATGCATTTGAATGGTTGGCTTCAAAAATAACATGAGTCCATAATATGGCCATCAGCTTGCCTACTCTTCATAACCTTTATTAAGACACTTCAGAGACACAGCTCTCCACAGCGTTGTGAAGCCTAGTTATGGATTATGGAACAGTGGCCAGTATCAATATGGGTTGTTAAGGAAAGCTTCATGATGCCACCACCCTGTACATAAAGGACTTGGTATCATAATGAAACAGAACAATTATTTGCAAGACCATTGATGGTGAGCAGGTTGCCTGTGTTCTGTGGACAGATAATGCAATTACAAGGCTCAAGTATCCAGAACACAGTACTGTCACTACAACACACAAGAGACATAAGAACAGTTTTAAAATACAATAAGCAAGAAAGCACGATTGTCAGAATTTCCCCAGAAGCCTTCAGATTTGTGGCACTCTGCTGAGCTTGTTACTGAGGCTACTGACACAGGCTTTCATCTCCCCTGCAGATCAGTTCAGTGCTGAGAAGGAAGGGGCCATGGTGACTTAGGCACTAAGAGGACAGAGACTTGACTGTCCAAAGCCCAGAAAAAGCAAAACAGGCTAAATGGCTCTTTCATCTGTTCCTGTGCAGCTGCTCATATGGCCACACTGCCAGCACACAAAGCGCCTGCTCCCCATCTCTGCTGCTGTGGAAAGTAACCTTGCAGGTAGCTGCCATCTCAGCAGTGCAGAGAACAAGAACAGCACTTTTAGGGCAGCTGTTCTACCTTGCCATTCCTTTTTCTTTAGCTCTACATCATCTCAGCAGTGCTGGGCACAGAGCACAACCAGACACTTCAGCATTGGGACTCAAACTGCCTGTTACTGGGGCCAAAGAGCTTGGTGTACTGAGTCACTGGGGGATGGCAGTGCCGCAGGGATTTGCCAATTCCAATGTTGTTTGTGCTGCCAAGACAACAAGCTGGTAGCAGACACCCAGGACCATTTTGTAATTGTACACACACCCCCGTATGCTGTCACACACCTGGAGAACGTTTTCTGGTTACAAATCTCAAAAAGACAGGAAAAATCTAGTTCAAGGAAACAAACAGCAAGAGAGGCAGCAGTACTCCTCAGAGTGATAGCAGTCCCTCAGAATGATAGTCATGCAAGGGAACCATACCTCCTTATTGTAGCCAAGAGAAAGCTGCACTGACATGCAGGCCAAGCAGCAAAAAGCCCTTATGAATTTTGCCTTAAATCTCTCTCAGTAGTTGCAGGTTGACATGAAATACAATCCAAAATATGTTTCACTTAAGCAAAGGATCAGAATATAAATTCACAAATGCCTTAGCCTCCCTAGTTCCTTCAACATTTCTGCAGTCTCATTTCAGCAATTTCTCTCAAAATGATGAACAAGTTCAAAAGAGTTGGCAAATAAACAGAGCCCCTGGTTATTCCTTCTCTGTTTCCCACAGTGGCACACATAGCTCCCAGCAGCACACCCACTTTACCATTCTCTTGGGCAGAATCATTCAGTAAGGGATGGCAATCTGTATGCAAGAAGTCAAGCAGTATGCAAATAGAAATCAAAACATTGACAGCAGTGGGATTCAGAAGTCCAGGAACTGCTTTTGCACTATAGTTCTTCAGCACATACATTTTTTGGCTACACTAAAGATCAGAGACAGCATAGGACAGGTGAGAGCAGCTCATGACTCTAGTGCATGGATGATCCTAGAAGAGTTACCAAAATGCTGTCACATATGATCGTTTACTATTAAATAATTCATTAACAGAATTGCTCTCTCCAGTATTTCAAGGTTAGTCTGATGCAAAAAACATTGGGATGAAAGCTGAAAGCACTAAATAGAGTTGCTTCAGGGCCATTAACTTCAAGATGTCCAAAATCCTACACCAACTTCAGTGATAACATTTCTGACCAGGTCTGGTCTGGTAGGTACAGAAGTATCTCTGAAGCCGTGGTTTCTGTGCTTTAAATTCTTATTTTCTGAAGGACTTCTAGCAGAGCACAGAACATCTGCAGGGCACTGGCAGGGGCATATTTTAAAGCATTTGCTTAGCCAGCTGTTTACAGAGGTTGGCAGTTCTTTATGGAGATTAGAGAACTCAGGAACTCCTCATTGTATCGCACAGCAGCATGGCTATTGGCAAGCAACAGAGGGATTTCAAGAGCCCACATCCTGCAAGGCAGGAGCAAAGCCCCGAAACAGGCCACACTCCAGTTCTTAGGGTAAACCCCCACAAAAACCAGGGAGGTCAGCTAACCAAAATGCAAAACGGTGCAGTATAGGAGAGCTAAGGGAACAGAGACCGAAAAAAAACAATTTTGAAATACGCATACATGGGCAGAAACCTTAAGCTGAAAACACTACTTCTATGTAGTAATTTTCAGAATTATTATAATAGGGTAAGATGTCAAATATACTCATTCTATTTATAGAAGTACATGCAATTTAGTTAGAAACTAGTTTCATCAGCATAGGCAGATGCTTGAATACAATCAACTCTCCCCACCTGCACGGTCCTAGGCACAACTACTCTACTGCCACAGCAGAGCTGCAGGAAGGGTAGGATGCAAGAAAGATTGCATTCTCCTTGTGGTAACTTCAGCAGCAGCATGAATCCCATCGTTGCAACTCATTTGACAGACAATACTACATCATGCTGAGACAAGCTGACACACATGTTTTTTCAATGAAACCCAGAAGCTCCAAAGGCAGCACTGCCTTTAAACTCAGAATTAAGGAAAAGTGCAAAGAGAGTAAGAATAGTGATGACTTCAAATTCTCTACATTTGCATGTACAAAGCTTGTTAGCAACAGCAAAATCCATTGAGTTAATACCTTAGAGCTGTGTATCATTGTAGGTCACCATAGATTCTAGGTGAGTGTTTGAAGCAAACAGTCACACAGTTACTTAACTCCAGACCCCAGTAAGGAATCAGCCTAGCTAAACCACCACCAAGAACAAAGACCAACCCACCCACAGCCCCTGTGACAAAAGCAATAAAAGATTTTCCACCTGAGACAGAACAGGAACAGATACAAGTAGCCAGATAAAACTAAAATGTTCAGATACTTCAAGAAGGGAAATAAATTATAATTTCCTAAAAGGGAGTAGCTATGAAGTTGCATGAATTTTGAAAGCAGCAGCACTGGAGCAGAGCAGGCGCTGGAGAAACTCAACCCACCAGTTCCATGCTGTTCTGTAGTTAAACTTCAAAGCCAAAAGCAATGTGAAATCTCACACATTTGCCAAGCGCTGGAGAAGAGCTCCTCACAGTACTTGCAGTGTTTATGCTGCAAGTAAATAACTAAAGTTCACGTGTGATTAAAGCTTGGCACCTGGGAATTTCCTTTGGATCTGTATCATTTGAAGATTCACCTCAAATTTTGAACAACATACAAACATAAAGCTCTTTTCTACGTCATTGCCCCCACTTTCTTTCTTAGAAGTGGCAGGCAGGATTTGAAAGTGAAATGCTAACATTAAATTCAGGACATTAGAAATCACTTAAAAATTGATTCAATCAAAAAAATCAAATCTACCTAAACCAAGACCATTTGTTTTTCCTTCTCCCCCGCCCCAGTCCCAACCATTGAGAGGCAGTACTTACTTCTAGTTAACGAAAAGGAGATCTAAATTGCTTCCTGCAACCTCAAAATAGCTCAGATGTCTTAGTTAATACTTGGCTAAAAAAAAATATTAGCAGTGAAAACAAGTCCTCTGCGTTTATTACTTAAGCAGTTGGAGAGAAAAAGCAGAGCCTCACAGAGATCACACCAAAGCACTGTGGTTCTTCCATTAGTCAAGGCTGCATGTCGGTACAGGTCGAAACATCCTGCTTCATGTTTTCACAGCTTAGCAAGTTGGAGCTCCACAACTACAACCCAGGGCAGTTTATGAAGCAGGGATACATCTCAGTTATCACTGTAGCAAACCAGAGCATGAACGCTGAATCTCTATGGTTCTAGAGGGCTACACAGATAGCAAAACGCCCTCCAAACAATTTTTAGAGTCCCTAGACTCAGCATGGCTAGGGAGAAGGTCTTTCAGCCCTCACTGCTGTGCTGGAATCAAGACTGAGCAACACATGAGATTACTTTTCCCAATTGAATTAAGCATCTACTCTGCCTCCTGGAACAATGGTATCATGTCATAAGAGCATGCACATGCTCCTAATGTCTCAAATGCTTGTCCCTGAAAAACACATGCAAGAATTTTCTAAGAATTACCTTCTGGCACCAAGACCAGACAACGCTCAAATAACGATCAATATGAACCTTCTCTAAAGAGATCATCACAACCATCAGGTCAAAGACACCTCTAATAACAGGACAAGGAAAATGATACCAGCACAATGAAAGAGCAGCTGGCACATTCCCATAAAGGCAAAAGCAGCTCTCCTGTGGTTTTGATGAACAGCAGAAGATGAATCCTTTCAGATACAGTAATCCTGCAATCAGATACTCACAAGAACCACAAGTCAAATCCAGGGCTTTAACAGATTATGGGGAACGAAAAGGAGAGTCAGTAGAAGGCACTGTCTTTCCAGCACTTGGAGCACAAAGATGTTTCACTGAAGTTGCAGGTGAGTGAAAAGGGCACCAGTCCAACCCCTGCTTCCTGAAACTAGCTCGTGTCTAGAGGGCTTATTCTTACAAGCAAGCAGGCAGGCTCATGCCGCCTCTGACTGCTACCACCCTGCGCAGCCTGCAAGTTGGGATGAATCAAAGTCCTATCATCTTCCTCCAGGATGCCTTTATGCAAGATGGGGAGGGTTCAGATCCAAACTTGGCTACAACAGCCAATCTGAAGTTTCAGGGGAAAAAGCCCAAAGCTACAAAGAAACAGAAAAAAAAAAACCAACCAAAAAAAAAGAAGAGATGGAGAAGCTGCCAGAGAGGAGAAACGGAACTCCTTGTAAGTCTGCTCTGAGAGGCAGCATGAAGGACTGAGATTGAGAAGAGGATTACAAAAGAGAAACAATGTGAACCTGATCAATTCAGAGGTAGAGCTTTTATCACAAAAAATACCAAGCATTTGTGGGAAGCAGCTCCTCCACCTTTTTCCCTCATCTGTTGTTCTCCCTCCCCAGGTGACACTAAAGCACAAAGCATTTCATCTACCAAAAGAGATACCATGTCTCCCTGTACCCAACATTGCTGGCTACATGAACCACTCTAGAAAGCAAAGGGCAATAAAGGAAGACAGCAAGTGCAGTTGTTTTTGTTTTCCCTTTGGACAGTACTGGATAGCACACACCTCACACACCAACAACCTGGGTGAGTGCTTCTTCCTTCAGAGCACACCCAACATACAACTGGCACTGCTTATTTGGCAGGCAGTCACTCTCCAGGCACATGGGGCCACCTTCAGCAACAACAGATACTTTCCAGACTTGTTCAGTCCTTGCAGGCTCTGCTGATGCTGCCAGGAAGGCCCAAGCATGCCAGCAGCAGCAACACTGGCAGAAACAACTCTGCTTTACACAAAGACTGGCACTGAAGCGAATGGCTCTGTGTGCTCCTTACAACCCTCTGTCAGCTATTCCTTCTGCCCTTATATGGGAATATCCCATGGCCCTGCTGGGAATATGATGTTGGTGGTGGACCTGAAAGGTAAGGCAACACCTGAGCTGCCAGCACATGAAGACAGGATCTTTCTTTTCTGAAAAGCTAGAAGAGTCTAGGAGCCCAAACTCTTCACAGCACTTACATGCGAGAAAGCAGAGATTAGACTGTCAACTGCTGACAGTCTGTGCCCACCTTTCTAAGGAGATTTATGCTGGTAATTTTAATCTCATTAAATATTGTTAATCGTATTGCTATCCTAACTCTTTTCACATGTTGGAAGAAATTTAAAGAGAAAATTCCATATACAACCATGCTATGTTAAATGCTTTCTAGCCAAATCTCCATTCAGGGCAAGTCTCTGGCTTGCAGATTCCAATTCTGCTACACAGAGGTGTGAATGCACATGGAAATAGTCTGCTCAGCACCACAATACCGATGAACCACCTTCACTGCCAGGTTCTTCTCTGTTCATAACCTGCTTGCCGCCTTCTCCTAGGATTCTGCTAGACACTCTGGCCTCTCAAAGTGACCCTGTTAAAATCTATGCAATTCCATGCTCAGTTTGTAACCATCACGGGGAAACACCAATTTCTCCATTAGAATGCAAAACCACGCAGCACAACAGCTCAGTGCACCAGCTCCCTCCTGAATCGGGGCAAGTGCCTCCATCACTGGCTTAGCTCCCAACGTCACACAGACACATCATTAATGTCATGGCCATAGATCTCTGCATTTTATCCGCAAGGCATAACACAGGACTTCTATGACCTCTGTTCAAAAAGTGAGACCAGAAATGAGCAGACCACATTCAGCCCTCTGCCTGGTACAGAATAAAGCACTTGTTTAGTAAAATACTGACCCTGCTGTTTTACAACACTTGGGATTGTGGCCCCTTCCTTTGTAATTACTGCAGCCGTCCAGATATTCTCTCAGGACTACTCCTGTTCCAGGCTGCTGCCTTGAGATAAAGCAGCAGTCATAGAAAGTTTAGATTTGAGAAAAGAAAGGTTTCAAATTGCACTGATGTAACAAAAAACACACCTGCTTAGGGGCCCAAACACTTGCTGCAAATTGCTCAAAAGGAATGTGTTAAAGGTGGAAAATGAGATCTCCAGAACACGACTTAACCACTCAGTTTCAGAACAGACAGCAAAACCAGCACCGAAAAAAGGTGAACATATGACCTTCCAGAAGTTAAAGGCATTGCATTTATAAGAAAGGCACCTTTTTGATGTTCTTGCAAAAAGCACTAAACAGATTGAAGAAGGCAGACAGGTTATCCTCCTCCAAGTTAATAATTTAAATGTATTTGGGAATTGGCAAAACACATTTAATTATTCAGCTTTCTGTAGAATACAGTAACAGCTACTTCTGAGGCTGAAGTTTCCGGAATTGAATGCTACAATGCTGCTGACTTGTAATCCTTTTTTTTTTTTTTTTTTTTTTTTTTTTTTAAAACGGAGTAACTTTTGGCTACACCGGTGCAAGCCCAGGCACGGGGAGACGAACCCCTCCCCGCCACCAGCCCGGTGCTATCTCTCCGCCGCTCTGTTCCGAGCTCTGCCAAGGTCGCTAGGGGGTCTCCCTAACCCGCTCTTCCCGGCCCAGCCGCATCCCCGCTTTCACCGCCGCCTACCCTCGCTGCCCAGCCGCTGGTCCCGCCGGTGAAGAAGCTCCCCGGGACTGCCGCCCACACGGCAGTTCACTCGGCTCGGGAGGGATGGAGTTACCTTGTCTGCCCCGCCCGGGAGGCCCCGCTGGGCCGCAGCCCGGCCCCGCCGATCCGGAGGGGCCGCGCCCATCCCCCTCGCAAGAAGACAAAGCGCGGCACCTGCCGCCGGCCGCTGACCCCCGGCAACACGCCGCCAGCGCCCCCCCGGGCCGGGCGCGGCGGTGGCAGCCCGTGTGTCCTCTCCGCCGTCGTAGCGGCCCATCAACCCCACTGCCCCTCACCTGCCGCCACGGCAGCCGCCCGTTCCACTCCACTCCTCTCGCCGCCGCCGAGGAGCGCTGCCCGTACCGAGCAGCGGTGAAACGGTCCCGCCCCGCCCCGCGGGGGCAACGCGCCCTCCCGCTGTCACGCCCCCTCGGCCTCGCGCCTCCAATAGCACCTCGCCGCCCGGTATAGGCCCCGCCCTAGAGTCACTTCGCCCCACCCCGCCCCCGCGAGGTCCTAGCGGAGGCAGGCTGCACCCCACGCTCCCGGCCAGCGGCGGGGGGCTCATTGGCTGTCGCGGGCAGGGCGTGGCCCAGAACTCCTCGGCATCGCCCTGGCCTCGCGCTCGGGCCAGCAACCACCACCGCAGGACCTGCCCGTGCTCCCACAGCCCGAAGGGAAGTCAGCTCGAGCGGCGGATGGACAAGCGATTTCTGTCGCCTCGAGACAATGAATCACCCCGGAGCCGCTGCCGGGCACGGACTGGTGAAGTACCCGACCGTGACAGATACGGTGGATGCTGCCAGCACGGCAAACAGCTCTTCCAGAGGTGCGTGCAGCCCCTGCGTTGAGTGGGACTTAGACCTGTTTTTTCTGGAAGAAATCGCAACATTTCTCTGTATCTCCTAGCAACATAACCTTGGTGTTTTATCGGAGAAGCCTTTGTGCTTGGCTGTCTTCAGCCAAGAGGTGTGAGTGAGTGGGGATCTCTCAGATGCAGCACGCACAGTGTACAGGGAGCAAAATCTGATAGCAAGACCAGTTTCTGCTTAGTAAGAACTCATTCTGTGGAACGCTGAGGATCAGGTGGCTGAGATACTCCACAGATGGGAATCATGCTGTATGTGGGAACCAGGACATTAGCAACTCATGAATGTGACAGAAGCATAGTTATCTCTAGTTACCAACCAGCAAAGAATATACTGTTCTAGCTGAAACTCAGTGGAGACAAAAGCATCATAAAGCAAAAGTGCCTGAAGTGATATGTGTAATATAAACTGCCTGCTTGTTTTGTTATTTTTATTCCTGTGAAGCTGGAAGCTCCAGCCATGAGGACAGCAGAGGCTGGTGCTCTGTGTAAGAGACAGAGGCATTTCTTGCCTCTCAGAGCTCAATGCATCAAATCCTCTCTCTGAATTAGGGGCAACTTCTGTTAGTAACAGCGCTACAGGGGAACGGAATTAATGCTCTCATTCTTCTCACTCACACTGTAATGTCTGTGTTCCCCAAATGTGCTGGACTCTGTTGTTGATCAGCAAATGTACAGTTAGTCTAACAACTGACTTGCTCTACATGCAGTAACCAACTCTATGTACTGAACACAATTAGACAGCCCAGTGGCCATTTGCCTGCTGAGCCAACTGCCAGATGTTTGGAAATCTCAGACAAAAGATGAAGTTATGTCTCCAACACCCACTCGCTAACTCTGTATGGAAAAAAGAGGGCATACATGAGGACGTGCAGAAGTGATACAGGAGCTGCAGGTTTAAGCAGACTCCGAGGAAGAGGAAACAGGCACTGGCCTGGGTTTTGCAAGGTACAAAATTCGCTGTGTGCCAAGGCACTCATCCTTTTTCCTTTTTGCCTAGATGCAGCTACAGATCTTTGCTCAAGACACAAAGCTACTCTTAATCTCTGAACCAGGCTTCCCTCCCACATACATTTCTGACATTTCAGAAGAACATAGTCAGTGCAAGTCCCATGTCCAGAAGTGTCATTGAACATCTACTCTCTTTGTTACCATCCATCAGTCTCTCATACTCCCACCCTCAGCCCAAAAAGCAACTTATTTTATGAAGGAAAAAATACATCTGAGAGTTTAGAAATGCTGAACAGTCCCCAGGATCTGGCAGCAGGATCACAGGCCCCTAAAGGAAGGATTGGTTTGAAGGCAGTCCCTGACTGCCTCTCTGGACTTCTACTCCTCAGCACTTTGTTACACTTCGGAGTCCTGTACACAAAACCTGTAAGGACTCTCATGAGCAGAAAGAGGATCCCTGACATGCTCCTCTCCCCCTACAGAATAAAACATCTTATTACCACACCCTACACACTGAATAGCTCTTCAGGGTAAAGCTTGCTTAACAAAGCACTTAAACTGCTTCCACCAAAATCCAGTTTTGGTGGATGAGAGTGTTAAAAAAAACCAACCCAAATTTTCTTTGTTCCAACTCATTCCTGACTCAAAACACTAATCCCCTTTGTGCCTTTCCTCCAGAGCCAGTCCCAACCTGCAGCTTCTTCTGTCTGCTAAAAAACATCTGCAGGCTTCACTTAAAAAGCAGTAAAAAGCTCTATGAGAGCACATTGGGAAAAAGCAGCTTTTCCTTTCGTCCTTTAATCAGGTTGGTGCAGGGGGCTGGCTGCAGGCTCCACCTCAGAAGCATGGCAGGAAGAGCTTCTATGCTCTTGAAGGAAGTTATAGTGCTCCCCCACTACCCTCTCACTGCACTTACACAGCCCTCTGGAGTGAGAAAAGTATTGTAAAACTACCATGAGATTACACATTCCCTCTTCAGGGAGGAGTTTTGACTGGTCTGCAGTTCTTAAAAAATGAACAAGAAAAAAGCTACTTCTCAAATATTACACAGCTGAAAACAGCATCACAAAGAACAAACATGTTCAGGGAAAAAAATGAAACATTTTTTGATTTGCATGTGTTTAGATGCTTTAAAAAATGTGTTTAAATCCATTAAGGATCCTTCTCTGTAAAAGCCCTTGTTCATGTCTGGTTCTAAGCAGGTTAGCTAAGTTCCTTATGTAACTATTATGATAATCACAAGGCTAGCAGCTGCTTATGCTCCTTTTGATTTTCTTCTTACTCTTCCTCTCCTCCAAGCAGGGGATGAGACAGGTTGAGAAAGTCAGGAGGGATATCTGAATACTGTCTATAGCTTCTGGGAATAAACTCTATTTAGAGCAATATTTCAGGGACTAACAGAAGGTTGACTACATCTCCCTTTAAATGTGGCTCTGTTCCTTTCAAGTCTTCATTTTGTCAGTACATTTAGAAGACCTCAATGCTGTTTCATTATGCTCATTTGGACACCTACAGTTCTGCTAGCAGTAGCCTGTTGATGTTTAAGGATTTGCTTCTGAACATGCCTCACACTCAGTGTGGCTTGCACAATGCCAGCATCCCAGAACCTGCAGGAGCAGAGGGAAAGACTCCCTGAGCGCATACCTATTTGCACGTTTGCTCTTCTCTCTCTGCAGAACACAGCAAATCAAGCTTGGGACATTCATGACAATCCCTTTATCTTGGAGCTCTGCGGCCTAAGCATTTACACATGGCATGTCCAGTGTCATCATGAACAAGGTTTCCAGTGTCACAGGTGAGGGCTCCTGCCACACAGACTCACAACTGCCTCCTTGAAGAGCAAGAATTAGATGTATTTGATGAAGTAGATTACATGCACCAAACTAGTAAGAGGTTTGGGTGGGTGATCAGCTCACTCAATCAACATACATGATTTGTTGGGTTGTTTTTTTTTTTCTAAACAAGTCTTGAAGCACAGGGACGTTTTTCCAGAGTGTATGATAGGCCAGTATTTAAATAGAATAATCTTTAATGGGCTAGCTTGCCTCAGACAAACTGACAGAAAGGCCAGTGTAGGCTGCAGCCATTTAAAGGCTCAACTCTCCTTAAAAATAGAAACTGTGGCCCTGTTTTTTTTTTCCCCGTGTTTAAGCACACACCTTCTTAGATTATCCACCAATTGCCACACACCAGAAATCACACTTCTGTATGTTTTATGAGGAAGGTCACAAATATAACTTCCTAGCAAAAACCTGGCAATAAAATACAGTTCTAAATACACTATGGACAAACCCAGCATTGTCTCCCTTTCCCAGCTCATGAACCTCACTCTTACTGCAAATCTCAATCCTATTTCTGAAGTAACCAGGATATCTCTACCACTCCTAAGCTCCGTAAAGAAGGAAGTATTTGTTTTCAGACGGTGTTCTGTGAAAGAAACTGTCTTTTCCAAGCACATAGTTACAATGAAATCAAAACAAGCACCTGCAACTTCCTACCAGGATCTCAGAATGTTGGAACATTCAAAACTCAAGTGTTAATAAATAAATACATATATCCTGATTGTGACATTACATACAATTACTTTTGTCCTGTATTCATAAGCAACATCTGCTACTCCTTTAATAAGTGGAAGGATGGCAACTTTTCTCCCCAGAAAGTACCTACTGTTAGAATCCTGAAGTGACCTCATTAGAAGTTATTTCTATAGCCACTGGGCTGTTTGCTTTTGAGTTACTAGTGGTTTTTAACAGAGCAGTAAAAACTCAAAATAGCTTAGCATGAGCCAAGCTCAGGCCACTGGAACCCATTTTTCTATAGTCAATGCCTACAAAGGGCTTCCTGTTGCTCTTACTGTTCCCTCTTTAACTTATCTTTTGTGTCTTGACTGACAGTGGAATTAATTTGAATCAGCAGTGGCTTTCTCTGACCTATACACAATGCATAACTCAGTCCCTGGCCTCACCAGACCTCTATGAACTACTGCAGCCATCATCCCTCCTGGCTGGCAAGTGTTTGGGACACAGGGCTAGCTGAGCCAGCCTGCCCAGAGAGGACTCTGCTCACAGATGGTGCAAGAATTTAAGTCTCAGAAGGCTTTAGCAAACAGAACTTTCTTGTCAGTGAACATTTCAGCTGCAAGACCCCATTCCAAAAGTGAAACTTAACTATTATAAATTTTGATAATAATCCATAGGTACGTGACAGAACACTCTTTTTAAAAAATAAAACAGCCCAGAGGAGCACAGCCAACGAACTCCTCATTTAGCCATGTCTGAATCATCAGGAACTAGGCACAGAGATGTCACTGTATGTTGTGTAAATCACTGTCAGTACTGCAGATGGACCTGAACTAACATGAGTGCTTGGATAAATGCCTCTGCACAGCTCTGCTGGTTTTGTTCAAACTTGTGTATCTGCTGCCTGTGTTACCACAGAATCATAGAATGGCCCAGGTTGGAAGGTACCTTAGAGATCATCTAGTTCCAACTCCCCTGCCATAGGCAAGGATGCCACACACTAGACCAGGTTGCCCAGGGCCACATCCAGCCTGGCCTTGAACCATGACAAAGATTTATCATAAAGCACTGAACGGATTATGTATATAGTCTGTGTTCTAACATCTTCCTGGATATTGCCTTCAGCTAGCTCAGGTACAGCTGCTACAGTTGCAGCCACACCCTCTGGCTTTGGGGTACACATGTAGCACAGCATTAAACTACACATTTAGATCATTGCCTCAACGGAGTGATGATTAATCCAGCATTCAGGGAATGTGTGATTCTGCCCTCCTAATTATTATATAAAAACAGTTAATTACAAGGGGCTTTTCCCTAATTGAAATTATTCCGCTGTCACTTCACATTCAAGGATTTAGCAAGGAAGAGTGGAAACAAGAGAAGCAACAGTAATTGCTTGTAGCAGTGTGCTCTGCCAGCGGTACAAGCCCACATTAAGAATCTATCCCTGAATCTTCCAAACTCCCTGCAAAGGATAAGATCCAGTTATCTTCACCTTGACATGAAGCACACCTTCCAGCTCTTCACAGATTTCAGGCTGTGTATTTCACAGATTTATTTGCTACTCTTTTCACTGATTGAATTTTCTTCCCAAAACTCAAGAGAACATTAAAGCTACCTACTCTTACACCTTCTTTAAATGGGTAAAAAGTAGATCTCTTTAGAGCAATAAACAACCCTTGCTTTTGCATTCTCTTCTTTATTGCATACAAATTTATCTAAACTATTTCTTACCACAGTGATACCAACAACTGTGTGTGAGGCCACACACAGATACTGATGTTTAGCTATTTGGACAAGCATTTTTCCTCTATCAGCCATTCTTCATCATTCCAGGAAAAACAGGCAGCTGGACCTTTCACATTTTTCCAAATATTATTTTGGAGTAGTTTGCCTAACACTATCACCATTAAGGTACCAACTTAAAAGCAGCTGCTGTGGAGTAGCATTTCAATTTCCAGACATGACAAAATTAAAAAAAAAAACAACAGAAAAAATAACAAACCAGAAGAAGTTCCAATGAGATACTAGTAACGATAAGAAAGTGATTGCTCCATAGATAACTTGCATTTGAGGGAAATAACACCACAAAATACCTAAGGAATGAAAGGTCCAGGATCACTGGCTTGCATCTGCAGAATAAACATCATCATACTTAATACATCTCTGTATCTGAATCCTTTTCTCTTTTCCTATCTGCAAGCCTTTAAGGACATGGAGCTACCAGTAACAAATAGCTAAAGTTTCAGAAATGATTTTGAATATTTCATGATAAACTGTCCTTCAAAAAAGTTACCACATGTAACTTGTATTTTAAATGCATCATCTGGCTGTAAGGCAACATTGTATCATGGTAACTTCAATCCCCCTCATATATATGGCCCTTGCTGTTTGTCATCACACTGCATTAGACCTAGAATTAAAGAACAAAACAAAATCTTCAGGGCAAGTATTTCTACCTATTTGGTAAAATGAGTCCTGATATTTTGTGTATGTACAAACTGCAAAAGATACCAGGAGCAAAATTATAAAGGATTACATGAGGCACTTAGATCAATGATAGATTAGAAGAATAACTCAAACAGAAAACTGACAAATACAGCTCCAGAGTGAAAGTCACTGACTGGCATGATACACAAGACTAGACAGTAAAAGACTGAAGCAGTGAATGAAATTAACGGTGCTTGAGAAGTCAAAAACCACAGTGCATGACAGACTGCTAACATTGAGCCTGCAGCAGTAGAAGGAGTAAGTCTTTAGCAGTTTTCTAAATTTGCAGGAGAAAGCATGAAGAGAAAAGCTAACATAACTTTATTTGGACTTGTAGGCTAAGTACATACTTGAAGTACTTAGAGTGCAAGTGTACTTCCAGTAATCTAGTCAATTGCAGCAATTAAGAGATCAGTTCCCTTTAAGTATAATGTACAGTACTGGCAGAGTAAGAGCAAACACAGCACATGTCACTGCAGTGCTGTAAATAGAATTTCTCTTGATTTGTGTTTCCAGTCTCCGCTCAGTATCACATAATTCTAAAATCACATCTCTGACAGCAGAAGCCTGGCCCTTGTTCTCCACTGATGCCCTTGGCAACACTCTTTCCATAGGCCTAGAATGGATTGCGAGTTTAACAGCCTGCACCTCTGAAATCATCTGTGCTAGGCTTTCCTGCAGACTGTTAAACTGCTGTTGCAAACTCCCTAGACATGAACTGACTTGTTTAGTGTAGTTCAGCTGTTCGTTTAAAGGAGTTAAAAGAGAATCTATTTTTATGGAGTTATTCTTATCTTCTCTAGTTAACAAACTGCCACCTTTTATTTCCTGTGATGTCCTTGTTTGCAGTATACTTTTTAGTTCTGCTATCACATCACTGAGATCCTTCTGCTGTAAGTAATGGCTGGAGGCCTGTTCTTTGATGGCTTCTTGCAAATTTATTGGGCCCTTCTGTGCTTCAAGCACCAAGACTTTCAGTTCTTGCAGCCTTACTCGATTAATATAGGTGGAACCAAGAACACCTATAATAGCTCCCAGAACAGAACCAATAATAGACCAGTTCTTCGTTTTTTCAGCTCTTGTTCGCTCTTTCTCATGGCTTTCCCTTACAGCTGCAGAGAAGAGAGCAAATTTTTCTCTCTCTGATTCTTCTGCATTTAAATACGCAGCTCGGTACCTCTTCTCTTCCTGCAAGAAATACAGTTATTTGAAGAAGGTAAAACATGAAGCTATAAAGTTTATACCAAAAAACCCAAAACTCCTGTGCAGATGAAGGAATGGGAATTAAGAACACCCATTAGTTCTGTTTCAGAAATCTTTCTTTTAAGGTGGGATTTTGTTATTAATCCTGCTTGAGTCAGAGACATCATTTTAAGTCAAAATTGAGAAATGGAAAAGGTCATCAGGAATTACAGCTGAAGATCCTCTGCACTTCTTACTCCTCCACATTCTGTTTCTTACCCTACTCACAGACAATATCTTCCCCTTCTCCCTGCATCTCTCAGAATTATTCTTCTTCTACCAAGCATGTATTTCTTTTGTAAGATGGCACCACCTTACAGACAGCGGTGACTTGAGCTCTACTTTTCTTTATAGTCTTGTAGAGCTCTATTCTTCATGTCTCATCCACACAGACCATATTCCTTATTTAGACAGCTACAGCTCTCCAGTTCTTTCCTGATGTTCCACTCACTGATCCAGGAGCACAGTTTAAGCTCAGGCATTGGCATGAACTCCTTTCCTGAGCTTTGCTATAGGTGTACCTGCTTCCAGGCCTGTTCCCTGCTGTTCCTGCAGTTTCATCTGGATTTCCTGGATTGATGTTGGCTGCTCCCTTGTCTTTATCACTGACTGATGGACTGTTAGTAAGCACATTCCTGTCACCAGCCCTGCTTGGTTCATCCAGCTGAGGTGCTGCAAGACTGCGTCCTGTGGTGAGGATAATGCCCCAGCCTGTGCTGTGGTGAATCTCATCTTCTTGCTTGCCCTCCTCGCTCTTGCTGCTCTCTGACTAAAGCTTTAATGAATTGCTTGGGTGTCACAGCCACATGGAAGGCAGCTTAGGAGAGTTTTCATGGATTAACAACGAGAAAGAAGCTTCTCTCATCACATGGAAGGCTAATTCATTGAATCTCAGCTTTTTGTTGACTACTCATGTATGGGTCACCACTACAGTAATTCATTTTCTATGGTCACTATCTTTCTTTTCCAAATTTACTATCCTGTTTTAGCATTAACATATACAATTTGCATAGCAGATCAAATCTTCATTAATAATTCACTAAACCAAGTATCATAAGAAATGAACTCAGATCACTCTATTTCAGAACTGAAATGCCTCTACAGGAACAGCCACTAGAGATGGAAGCAAAGCACACAAATTTTCACCATATTTGACAGTGCTTAAGCACCAACAAATTACCTGCAGCAACCTGTGTTCCAGAGTAGCCAATTCCAAATACTGGGTGTCATCCCGAGAGACTCTGTCTAAGCGGTCCCGAATCTCCTTCAGTTTCATCTGTTGGGCTTCTACACTTTCACGAGCCTCTCGTACTATCCCTCGAGCTATCATAAAGACATTTTCAGCCTGAGAAGAAAGAGTATTTTAGAGACTTATGACCAGAGATATAAACTGTTATTTATACGATTTATTTATTTTAAAAAAACTCCCAAAAAGGAGCAAACCAGCCCACATCCCATTTCAATCTAAAGCATAAGCTATAGTTACTAACATGCAGACACTAGAAAGCATTTGTAGTATCTGCACAGTCAGAGCAGAAAATAAGAGATGACTCTCCTTGGAGGATCTTTTTTGCCTCAGAGCCACTGTTTATACCTTAACTCACAATTCTGAGATTTCCACCTTATCTCCATGTTTACCTCTGTCACTTTTCCCTGAGCCTCTCGAACTTCATTAATTCCAACAAACTCTTCATATTTGTCCCACCAACTCTTGCACGTTGCAGACATTTTTTGAAGGGAGGTTTTTCCAACGAGGGTCCCAGCTTCTGTCAGGCGATGAAGAAGACCCATGGCTACTTCTATTGCAGACTTGGCGTCAGGCCTCTTAGGTGTGGAGGGGCAGTAAGGCCGCACTATGTGTACATTCATTTTTGGACTCCACTTTATCAACAAGTGGTGATATTGCAGACCAGAGGACACTGAGGACACACTTGACTTATATTTCATTGGCCCCATGTCTTGAATTTAATTGTTGAATAAAAGTGCTACAAGGATGAAGAAGAAAAATAGAAGTTATTGAAGTGTGGCTAATTATTGCCTCTTGAAACAACACGTGTACCAAAACCAATACAATTCAAGAATGACTAAACCATCACTAGTCTCACAGCATTACTTACCTAGAAAACTTTCCACAATTTTTAACAAAGGGCAGTTCCACCACAGATTCTTGCTTTTCTGCTGTTAGTAAGTACTCCTACCATGCTTCTCAATTCCTAATTCACTCACTGAATGAATAGTGATCATGTGCAGATCCAGCACCAGTAGGAGAAGCTTCAGAGTAATTTAAATGCTTCAGGACAGAAGTGAATGCCATATGAAACCGGACCTCGTGCTTCAACAGTTGAACTTGGTGTAACATGTCACAAGTACTAACAATTCTGCAAATGATCAGAAAAGGCAAAGAGACAGAGAGGAAAAAGCTCTTGATAAGTTGGGCTTGATGATTCCCTTTATCTTACACTCCACAAACACATGAAGAAGAATGCAAAGACAAAACTAGAAAGGACAGAGAGAAAACACAGAAGTGCTGAATGAGCACAAGGAGTATTCTCATCAGACAGCCTACAAAAACAAAATATAAGGAAGAGCTACAAGACCAGAATGGTATCAGGTAGTGAACACACAACTAAGGCTGCATCTTAAAACGAGCTTAAAATTCTTGCTTACACTACAAAACCAGACTGCTAGTTACAGTTTTTATAAATAAGATTTCAATTTTCTACTGAACACATTCCTCTAGCACCTGTAAACATGAAAAATTTCAAATGATATATGAAATTGAAGTATGACTATATTAGGTTTTGACCAATATAAAATAACAACATGGATTATTGAGAAAGCCTGATAGCGTCTCCATAGTTATTAAAACAATTTAGGTGGCTAATGACATCATATATGTGCAAATACAGGCATCTCCACAGGAAATGATTCTTCCTTCTGGAAGGCATTTTTGATCTGCTTTTAGCTGGCTGCTGATTCTGAACACCACAGGTTCATTCCCTGTTAAATATTTCTAACCAAGAGTAATAACACAAAGCAGCACTGTGAAAATCTTACCAGTTCTTTTATACGTATAAAAATATTGTACACCAAAACCACAAGAACATGGAAATGAAGTAAGTTTTCTCATATGTCTTACCATTACAACACCTACTCTACATTGCAGGCCATGTACTAAAACCTAAGTTCAACCTCATCCATTCTAGGCTGCAAGACTTCCCTCTTTTAGTTGCACTACAATGTGAAGAGTATTACCAAATGTTCAAGCTACTGAGACAGTATAGCAAAAAGGAAAGTTCAGATTTTTAGAAGAATTTCCTTGTAGACCGTTGCAAACAGACTGCAAAGAAAATCTCTGTCTGAGCTAGGAGGACGTAAGACAGTTATGAAAACATCTAAGATAACATTCATTGCCCACTTTTTGCGTCCCCTTGTAAGAGTTTCCTCTGCCCACAGTCATTTTCATAAATATTCTTGCAAAACGCTTACACCCTAGTTGCTACCCACATTGGACACTAGAGGCGAGTAAGACTAGTTTTTACGGGTCGTATTTTACTTTGCAGCAGTGCCTTTTGTCACAGCCAAAGGATAAAACCAGAATTTCCGACACACCACCACCCACTCACAACTCTACTTCTCATGTCTGAGGGGTGAGAAGCCTGTTTTTCCTACATAGCTGACCTTTTCCCTGCTGGAGGGGCCCTTTCGTCGCACGCAGAGCTACCGGCACCATATAGACAGCACGGCAAGACCGCTACCACCTCTAGTAGCCACACACAGGCCCAGGGAGAAGCATCATCGGTCTCACCTCAGCCACCGCAGGCGATCTGCGGGAGCCAGTCCCACCTAGTCCGCGCCCGTCGCCGCCAGTGGAGGCCCGGAACTCTGTGCGCTCCTCCCCACCGGGCAGCCGTCCCCAAGGGACTCACCGCATCACCCCGCCTGGGAAAGACCTCGTACCTGCCCGGGGCCCTGCCCGGTTCCTGAGGCGGAAGCTGCAGCGGAAGCACTACGGTGGCCGCACGGGGCCAGGCGGATGCAGACGCTGGGTGGCTCGAGCCCGCGTGCGCGCGCGGGGCCGTGGAACAAAACGGAGCGGAGCAGAACGGAACGGAACGGGCACCATGTCGGGCCGAGAGGGTAAGGCCGGGCCCCGGCCCCCGGCGCTGCTCGCTCCTCTCTCCCCGCTTGACCCTCACTGTCATCCTCTGTCTTTGCAGGCGGCAAGAAGAAGCCGCTGAAGCAGCCGAAGAAGCAGTCGAAGGACCTGGATGAGGTAGGGCGGTGGGCGAGCACCGGGGCGGCGGCAACGGGCCGGCCCCGCTCGGCTCTGGCCTGCGTTTGTAGGGGGTCTGCATTCCGCCTTCAGACCACCCCTTAGCGTTACGGAGCAATACATGCTTTAGAAAAGACGCATTTTACGAAGCGTCATTTTGACAGTAAAACTCACGGCCTTGAGGGATCAGGAGGTGAAACGATGGCTTCCGCGGCCCCGGTTTATCGTTTGTTTTCCTGCCGGCATCTCGCCTGTGTTAATCGTGAATGCAAGCAGTGCTGGCTAACAGAGGATCTGGTGCCATGGAGGAGGCTGTGATGGGCTGTCTAACAACGTTGTCACAAGAGCATAGGACAGGAGACAGAAAATGGGGAGTATCAGGTGGTTTAAGTAAATTAGGTACTAGTGAATCCTGTGTTAGAGACAGTTAAGTGTAAGGGCTCAGAGTACAGGCATAGACTATTGTTTCTGAGGATCATGAAGGATGGGTGAGGGACTGGTGACTGGAAAAATACAAACAGGATGCTTCTTTGAAAAAGGACAGAAAACCTCATGGTTTTCTAAATAAGCTTTTGTTAGAGAAATGGTGCATACAAAGATCCAAGGTACAATAATGTAAAAATTAATAGCTAGTGTGGATTTTAGTACAGCTGTTGTAAGCAAAGGGCATTCTGTTATGTAGCAGGGCAGTGCTCTGTGTATGAGCATAAAACCTATAGGTTCTTGAAGCTAGCTCATGTCATATTCTCAAGCACAAGTCAGGAATGGGACCTCAAAAGATGATGGAGGGCGAGCATGCAGCTTGCTGGAGTGCCACACTCTGGGAGCAGGTAGTGGCAATTTGGTGTCAGACTGCAAGGACTGAGTAGGAGTTTGCAAAATTTTTATTTGATCAGAGTTTAAATAATATTTTGATGAGTGTGTTGGTTGACTGGTTGATTGACTGACAATACAGCTTATTCTCTTTGCTTAAAACAGAAATTTGGAGGGGCCACAGATGTCAGAGCGCAATTAAGGGTCAAAGTAATCTTAAAAAATTGGAGAAAGTTGGAAAAAATGGATTAATTTATTTAAGCATGTATGATAAGTCCCTTTCTTTGGTAAGACTTAAAAAATCCAAGGAGAATAACTGGCTAAACTCCAGGCCCATCTGAAAGGATTTGAGACTTTCATCATACACTGAAAGTAAACCTTCAAAATCAGGTATTGCAAAAGAAGAAAATCATAAAAGATATATAAACAAAAGATTCTGTTTGTCAAATATGATGTAATATTTCTTTTCGTCTCAGCACTGCAATAGTGTGAGCACATGGGGCAACACACTGCAAGAAAAAACCTCACAAATGTGGGTGAATGGGAGGGATTGATTTACTAAGAAATACACATTGGTCTGCAGGGGAGAAAAAAAACAACTAACAAATGCAAAACTCAACAACAGTAGAAAATCCAGAGAGAGAAACAAAATATTCTGTTCTGAGTGGGGTAGGTGGGGGAAGTGATAGGCTTAGACTGCTGCAAGAGAAGCTCTAGCTTAAAGAGGAAAGTCTTCCAGTTACGTAGGTAGTTGAGAATGTGGACTGGATTGGTGAAGTATCTGTAGAATCTCAGTTGTCACGTTCCTCTATTTAGTTACCCGCAAATCCCGAGTGCCATGAAAAAAGGCTGTGGTGCCTTTCAGCCTCAATGTCTGTGAAGATATGTATGTAAGGGATAGAGTATGCCTGAGCTCTCTGGAGTTCTGGAGGTGGTTCTAGCAGGGGTGTGCAATTTGCCAACGGTCTCATAAGATTTCTTGGAACTAAGACTGGAGAGGGTACAGAGGTGGGCTACCAAGCTGGTAAAGGGCCTAGAACATAAGTCTTACGAGGAAAGACTGAGGGATCTGGGCCTGTTTAGCCTGGAAAAGAGGAGATTGAGGGGAGACCTCATCACTCTCTATAACTACCTGAAGGGAGGTTGTAGAGAGATGGGGATTAGTCTGTTCTGCCTAGTGGAGAGTGATAGGACAAGGGGAAATGGATGGAAATTGCACCAGGGGAGGTTCAGGTTAGATATTAGGAAGAATTTCTTTACTGGAAGGGTTGTCAGCCATTGGAGTAGGCTGCCCAGGGAGGTGGTTGAGTCACCATCCCTGGAGGTGTTTAAGAGATGGGTGGATGTTGCACTGGGGGGCATCGTTTAGCAAGTTGATAGGGCTGGGACAAAGGCTGGACTGATAATTTTCAAGGTCCCTTCCAGCTGTAACTGTTCTATGTTTCTATGATTCTAAGACAAATGTATTGGACCTGGCAAAAACAGTGACATGCATGGAAAGATTTTTTAATTAATGCTTTTTTTTAGGTGGAAGCAACTGTTTTCTTACCTCCTGTCTAATCCAAGATTTTTTGCTAGACAGGGCTTATGCACTATGCTCCCAGTATCACTAGTGGCACATTAATGAATGGTTTTAGTGCAAACATCTTCAGAGAGCAGAATGGGATTATGCCATAGGGAATGGTACATGTCTAATTTCCAAAAGATGAAATGTAAAAAGTTAAAGTTTGGTCATTGTACAGCAAAAAGCCTTTATTACACTTCTGCAAGGTTTTGCATATTTAGCTGTATTCAGTCATCTCGGATCGGTTCGGTCTTGCTTTTATTGTTCTTAGAATTCGGCATTTGTTTCTTGCTGCTTGTCAGTTGTTTCTGAATTTTTTGAGAGGAGGAGATGTTAACAGACACTGTTGTTCTGTTCTTCAGACAGATCTGGCATTTAAACAAAAGCAGAAGGAGGAGCAAAAGAAGCTTGAGGAGATGAAAGCAAAGGCTGCTGGAAAAGGGCCCCTTGGTAAGTGAGGTGCCCACATAGGAAAATGGAGGGCTTGCTGGATTCAGTAATGTGATTTTTTTCTTGACAAATGTAAAAAGGCATATACCTCTGGGTTATTGAACATACAACAGTAAGTTGATGGCAGGTGCAGATGATAAGTAACAAATTGAGGCTTCTTTATTTTTTCCCCTTTCGCTATGCAATTTCATCTCCAAGTTAATGTGTGTAGGTGTTGGTTTAGCAGGTGTAACAGTGTGTCTGACATGCAAACCTGTTTCAGTGGGATGGTGCAGAGACTTTTCTACTCTTATTTTAGCGTGGCATCCTTTTATTTCCAGATATGTTACATGTAGGCTTTGCCACAATCCTGAAAGTCCAGTGCTTGTTCTCTTAAAGGATGAATTTCTTCAAGATCAGTAGACTCCTGGCAGAAGAAAAAAAGTGTGACTGGAAGTTAGTCTGGCTTCCACTCTTTTGCCTAAAGTAAAGTGTGCTACAGAAGAAAGTTTTCAGGGTCCATCTTAATGGTGCACTGAGCCTGTCTTAGATAGTGATTGTAGGAGATAGTGCTAACATAAGTACGTGTACTCTTCAGCATTTACAAGAGCCTCAGCAAGGCAGTGCTGTTAGAATTATATTGCAGTGCAAAGTCTGTTGTTGACCTTCAGCCCTTGCAGCCTATCTTGCTGTAGCCTTGCTATTCTTTTTTTCCTTTCCACTGGTCATACATGACATGGTGTAAAAGACAGCATTCACAAAAAATGCTGCACTTGTTGCTGTGCTAATATGTTGTGTTCTTTCACCTTGCTTTAGTGTCTTCAATAGTAGGGACTGTAGAGAACAGATAATTTCAGAGAACTGGAATTCTCACAATTCCAGTACCGGCTTCTGTAGAGCCTAGATCTCAGCTGGGGGGCTTTGGTTGCTGTAGGGGTACTGATGCTTATATTCCCTTAGCCTTGAGTTCGATTTGACCAGACTATACTCCTGCTGTATAAGAAATAAACAGTGGGAGGGGGTCCATGGAGGAACAAAGGAATTGGTGAAATATTTAGTTCTGTTGTAGATTTATGGGCCTGTTTGGTTCCAGGAGAAACTTGGTTTCTAAGGTTAAAGAAGTTACTTTTTTGGTGTAAAGCATGTGAGATAAAAACACAGAGGAGTAACACATGCAAAACCAATTCACTGCTGGGGATCTGAGTTGTATAGGCAGTCTAGTGGGTTTTTGACTTTATGAGGGGCTAAATTTGTAGCTAAGTTCTGTAACAGTTGTCTAACCAGTTGTGTTGTTTCTTTTGGCAGCCAGTGGTGGAATAAAGAAGTCTGGCAAAAAGTAGTTTGATCAAACTGCCAGGTAACAAGTGATCAAGTTACCCAATGGATCTGCAGACTTCAGAAAGTCACAAAAACTATCATTTGGGAAACATTGTACATGTCGTTTAGTTAAAATAAATCTTTTTTGTTAAGATGTTATATTTTGTCCTTACCTGTAGGTTTTGTTTTAAAAATGGCATTACTGTTTTGTACTGGAAATGAAACTTTTACAGAAGACCACTTGTAACCTTATGCAGTGTGAGTGCATCTGCTGTCTTGGTAGTCATTTGTGAGAATAAATTTCAACTTCTCATCTTTTTTGACAGTTGGAGTTAGAGCCTGAGTGTTAAAATCTAGAGTTTTAATCTGGAGGCTTAGGTTTAGCTGTTGTTGTACAGGATGTGACTGTATCAGTGCATGTTCTTGTAAGATCTGTAAGTTTTCCTTGGAAAAGGGTGGGTTATATTCTGTAGTTAAGGTCAACCACTACGCAAACCAATACCCCATTTCATATTACTACTTGAGTACACTGTGGTGCTATAGTCCCAGTGGCTGCTGAACATATGCTTGCCCTTGTCCTAAAAATAGTCACCTACACTTTGTTTCCCTTGAAATTCTGTGTACTGACACCATCACAGCTCCTTTAAGCTCAGCAGTGCTTTTGGAGGGACGGGAACAGTGCTTATGGAATTAAAACTTAATTTTTGAAATGAATAGTAGCAGCAGTAAGCTGGTTGAGGGCAGGAATATGATGTTGCCAAGGTAGGAGCTAAGAGGGTAAGAATTAATGTAGAGCACTTCTTACTTAAGCGACACAGGTTGCTCCCTCATTCAGGAAAGGCAGATGTTCGCTGCAAGGAGAGGATTGCTTCAGTAAAACCATGAGGCATTTGATTTGGATGGCATCTGTGGGGAGTTAACATGACAAATCTGAGGATACATTCTGGGCTCAAGGGAGAGAGAGTGGGGATGTCGGTTGTCAGTGCAGAAGGTGCTACACATAATTTTCTTGTTAGATGTTTCCGGAGGCCTGGGGGCATTACCTTCTAGGGTGTCCCTGGTCAAGCACGAGGTCGTGTTTCAGCTGGGCAGAGTGGCAGGTGCCCTGGAGTCTGGAAGAGGACGGGAGAGGCTGTACACCGCCAACAGGCCTGTCCCCCACAGCGGCGGCGCCCTCAGCTGTCAGGCGGGAGGTGTGAGCTGCGCCCATGCTCTGCCGCCCTTACGCGGTCATGCCGCGGCGCTGCAGGCGGCCGAAGGCGCATGCGCCCTGCAGCCTCGGGATTCGCTGGTAGGGCGGAGGGTAGAGGCGCGTATGAATCCCCTCACTCACCCTCAGGGTCTGAAGAGGTTGGCGCCGCTGACGTATGCGCCCTGGCGACAGCCGAGAACACGGAGGCCTTCGCTCATTCGCATCGTCTTATTGCAGGCGTGCGGCGCAGCGCTTCCGTACTTTGGGAACAGGTCGGCCCCATGCAACTCCAGAGCGGCAGTGCCACCGCAGTGCTATTCCGCGGAGTTCCCAATGGGTTAGGGCCGCTGGTGCCTCAGGGCCGTGCCGGGCAAAGCCTCCCGCCTGAGGGGGCGCGGGAACAGCCGCACTGCCCACGGGCCCTGCTTCTGGGGGAGCCGTGGTAGTTTAAAATGAGGAGGAAGTGGGAATAGAAAACAACAACCTCTAGACCTAGCCAGAATGAGAGAAGTAAAACCTTGGCAGTGAATCACTAAGCAATTGTTTGCCCAAGGAATTACTAAAAGAAACGAAAGAGGTTGCCAACCACGGTGAAGCTAACTTGAGGTGGTCTGAGCAAAGAGTGAAATGGATTGAATAGACATGTTTGCTCCACAGCATGAGAGACTATGCAAAAGCATTTCAGCCAAAAATCATGACAAGAGGTAAGGAGACCAAATGGCAAAGTTACAGATTGCTGCTGTGGCAGAGCTGTTCTCAATGGGCTTTAGTTTAATTGTAGACATTGAACTGCCTTCCTGGCCAAGAGCCCTCCTGTGTTTTTAGTGTTAGGCTATGGAAATGAAGCTGAATAAAGGAACACTTTGATTGTATCTTTTTACATAATGCTGTGTAATAAATGGCATTTCATTCCTTAGTGCAGCTCCAGCTCAGTGTTAAAACTATTGCAAAGACAATATAGCCCCTAAATCACATACGTACGTACATGGAATTACCCACAGTCTGAAGGGCACAGAAAACCAAAGCCCATCAGGCAGTAGGAAACAAATGTCAAAGATTAAAACAGTGGAATAGATGCAAATATGCTTTATAGGGAAATCCATCAAAGGGTATGATTGTCATAATGAATTCAAGTCAAGCTCTAATGTTTTAAAGCACTTTGCCCGCTCTAAAGAGTTAGTTCAGCTCCAAGGAAATCATACCCTACTCTGAATGGCTCCTACATACTGATTCATGTGAGGACTGAAATACGAAACTGCTCTAGTCTTAAGTTAGCCAGCCTGGAGAACTGGGTTTGAGCTTCTGCTCTGCCATAGGCTTGCTTTGGACTTTGCACAAGACATTTTGCCTTTCAGTGTTCTTCTTTCTGCAAAATGGGGACAGTGGTATTATCTTACTTTAGAACAATATTCTGAGGTTTAATCAATAAATAATTGTAACATACTGTGATTCTAGACTGAGAGTGGCTAAGCAAGCAGGAAATACACAACCCAAAACATCCTAAAATGCTTCACTGCACTACGCAGTCAGCTCCCCAGTGACACTCTGGGGAGTTTCTCATGATTTTATACTCCAGTCAATCCTTCCTCCCACAGCTGCCTTAAACAGAAAATTAGGAAGAACACCATAATATGACACAGAGGTACAACAGCAGTTTGAGCACAGAGCTCCCAGGTCTAACCCTGCATGGATTAGTGATTCCTTTGTGGCCTTCAGCAGCTGTGCCAATCTCTACATTCCATTTCCCTTTTCTCCAAACTGTAATGCTACCATTTGGACCCCCTCCTTCCAAGGCATTGTAGTGGTTTCTAAGTTATGACCTTTTAAAGATATAAAATACCTGTAAGTTTTTAATATTTTTGCAATTTCTTTCAAACAGCAGAATTGTGCATTGTCTGATCTTATTTGTAGGAACCAAGAAACTACAGTACTAAATTCTTTCTTGCTATGAAATTTAAATATGGATTAGTTAAAGCATCTCTGGTCAAAAGGGGTTGTTTCTCCAGCAGATCTCATAAAATACTTCTAAATGCTTTAAAAACCCAGCTAAGTCAGAAACCAATTTTACCCTGCCTCACACATTGAAAATGCCCTTTACAAGTGAAATCTTAGATGTTTATTCCAACATACAGCTAAGCTGTTTTGAGTCCAAACTCACAAAAGTTACCTCATTTGAACAAAGCTTTCCCAGAGTGGTAGTAGGAATACGAACAAGGTGCTCTAACAACAAGACTACCCTAATTAGTTGCTTTAAACATGACAGTCACTATAAAGTCACTTCTGTCAACATGATGTCAGACATGGTCCTGTACCACTTAAGCATGAGAACAAACATGGTGATCCCCCCGGCAAGGCACAGCAGTGAAATCTGGTGGTGGAGACTTAGGAAAGTTACTCAAAGTAGATTGATACCCTTAAGAACTAGTAGGGTCTTTGCAAATAACTCTAGCTTAGCAATCAGCTTTTGCCTTGCTCATTCTGTGGGCAACCAGACATTACAACATTTAACATCAGTTTCTATGTACAAGTTAAACAACTGGAGGCACTGCAAGAAAACTGTTTTCCTAACTAGTCAAATTTGAAATTTGTGTTTTGACTACTTCTTACCTTTGTGGAAGAAAGCTACTAAAACACAACTGGTTTAAATTCAAAATTAAAATTGAAGTGATAAAGTATTTGAAAAAAAACCAACACAAAACAAAACTCCTCAGATCAGAGTCATCAGAGACTTCAGTGTTAGCAAGAAATAAATAGCAGAAAATAGGTATATACTGGCAGAATTTCTTCAAGAAAATTTTAAGACTAGATTACTATCTCAGGGATATTGACTAACCTGAGATCATACCAAATTTATAAGGAAAAAAATTGCAATGATGCTGTCACATCTAGTAAAACCAGATGGGTTTGTAATACATTTCCTTTTAGTCATTAATATACGATCATATTTATTTTCAGGTGCTTTATTCATACTGAAGACATTCAAGGAAAGAAAAGAATGTACACTCTAGCACCATGTACCACAGCTGAGTTCAGGTCAGTGTCAACAGCAGCAAAACCAACAAGCTACTGCTGAATTTTCTGTGCATTTCAGGTGGACACGATCATTAACAGTGCCATAGTATCCTCAAGTTCTAGGATCATTCAGAGAAACAAAACCCCCAAATCATCATAAAGCTCCAATCTTTTAACCATTTGGTAAGACAGGAGTACTTAGTGCCTTTAAAATGATACCACTGGTGCTTGTGGGGTGTTGTTCCTCCTGTGAGGTGTTGTTCCTGCTCTGCTAATTCCTGTGCAAAAGCCAGTGATAAAGAAGATAGAGGGAAGTGTGTTTCCTAGCGGAGGTTAAAACAGTGAATGTTTTAAACATTTAAAATTTTAAATGTTTAACTTTAAACAATCTATGTAATTGCCCATTCTAACTTGGTTTTCTAGGTCTTACCTTTGTGTGAGCTTTTAAAATAGAAACAGTGGTATCTGAGATATCTTCAGAAATATAAAAGTTCTACATAGTAAATAAATATTATTATCAATTATTAATATTCTGAAATAAGAGCTTGTTTGGTAGAGGGTGGTCTGGTTTTATATATGGTGACTGCTATATCACAGTTTTGGGAAAAAAAGTGTTAAATAGCTTTTATAAAGCTATAAACATAACAGGTGATGCATGTGGCAAACATACTGGAGAGTTATGAGAGCATTGTCTAAACCAGTGAGACAGTAATTTCAGGCGTCAAGATTTCTACTTCAGTGAAGTGTTTGTTCCTAGCCTAAGCATCATCATCTATTGATTTCTACAATGCCTCTCTCTGCTCTAACTTGCTTCACAGAATTTTGAGTTATATACAGACTTCAGGAATGCGGAAGACATTCTGACCATGTGAACTACTCTCCACCACTGTTCATTTGGTAATATTCTGTAGAGCCCAAAGGCAGAATATTAAGTAGGTAACAGATTCCCTAAAACCATTCTGTATTTAGCAATACTGTTTCTACAGATATCACTGAACTTGTTCTGCCTCCAAACCAGAAGCTAGGTGGGGAATGACAGAGTAAAGGATGAGTTCATCTTTTGAAAGTAAGCCATTCATATACTAAAAAGTTCCGGTGTAAGTGGCAAAGATTTAAAACAAAATATGTACTAAGCTAAATAAGCACTGCAATAAAACCCACCACAGTTTTAATAAAGAGGGAAAAGAAAAAAGAACCAACAGAGCAAAAGTACAGCTGTGATGCAAAATAGCTTAGGTCTCCACATTTATTTTCATCTACTTACAGAAACCTTTTTTCCCCAGACATGGGAAAATTAGTATTCTTGCTGAGAAGGTGATTCTATCTCAGTTCTTTAAACCTTGCTTATCTTTTCACTCAGTTTAAGTCACTTGTCTGTAATAAGAGAGCATATCATCTAAACTTTGGTAAACTGGTTCCTGATTCTGTGTGTTATTGCTGCCAGCCTGCGCTGAAGGTGCCACATCCTGGGCGCTGCAGCCACAGGCCTGTGTTCCTGGTGGCACATCCTGGGCGCTGCAGCCACAGGCCTGTGTTCCTGGTGGCACATCCTGGGCACTGCAGCCACAGGCCTGTGTTCCTGGTGGCACACCTTGGGCACCATAGCCATAAGCCTGCACTGAAAATGGCACATCATGAGTATTGTAGCTGTATGTGTGCATTGGTGGCAGCATGCCTTGAGTGCCATAGCCATAAGCCTGCATTGGAAACGGCATATCATGAGTGCTATAGCCATAAGGCTGCACTGATGACAACGTATCTTGAGCACCATAGCCGTAAGCCTGCATCGATGGTGGCACACTGTGAACACCATAGCCATAAGCCTGTGCTGATGGCAGCACATCCTCATCATCACTGCTGTCATCCTCTGATGATGATGGCCCATCTTGAGCATGACTGCCACAGGCTGCTGTTGATGCTGGCTCATGTTGAACATTGCTGTTGTAAGCTTGCGCTGATGGTGGCAAACCCTCAGTGCTGTCGCCGTTGGCCTGTGCTGATGGCATCTCTTGCTTCTGCACTTTCTCAGTTTCTGGTTTTTCAGAGGAGGTTTCAGGACTGCTCGAATTCTGACTTCTGTAAATATCATCTTTCTTTTGTCCCATAAAGTAATCAGAAGGTGGTGCAAATTCTGGATCTCGCTCATCTCTGAGTTCTTCCTGTGTCTTTGACCATTGTCCAAATATCAGTTCTGTAGGAAACAGGAAAAATGGTAGATTGAATATAGATTTCAGGGTGTGAAGATCAGTCAGAAAGGAGGGCAAACAAATTAGCAAACAGTGAAGATGTAGCTGTCTAAAGCCATCTGGAGTTACTTGTCTATCTAGTACTAGAATGCTGGCTAAACGGACAATTCACTTTCTTTACAGAGCAGGAATGAAAGCACTGAGCATTAAAAGACAACCACCATCCTCTATATAACTCATCCTAGTCAGTTTAAGATCCTTTAACAATGTGGTCATTGGTTATGAAAAATGACTAATTAGTTAGGGGTGAATCAAAATACAAACCAATCAAATCATTAAGAGCTTAGTTACTAGAAGACAGATATGACAAGTTTCTCTCTAGTGGGTGCAGGAAAAAAACAGTTCTTTATTTTAACAGAAGTGGTAGATATTCTAGTTACTATGACTGCTGCTGATTTCCAATTAAAAGTAGTTCTGAAGAACTGCAATGGAATGACAGCTCAAGGATTTCTGAGGTTGGGGAAAAAACAGGGTTGGAAACAATAAAGATTTAACAGGTAAGACATGAAAGTTTTGGGGTTTATTGGAACCACAAAGTTTCCCTTCATGACAATATTCAGTAACTGAATACAAAATAACCTGTGAAAACTAAAAAGAAGCTGTAAATGTAAGTATTTTCAGCACAGAATATCATATTTGCCACAAAACAAATGAAAGTAGCAGTGTGCACATTGCTTCAAGACAATGTTTCTGAATCTGCATTTCCTTACCTTTGCCTTTATCCCACTCTCGGACATATGGCACACCAGGCTTTGTATCTCTTCTCTCCTGGATCACAACCTCTACCTTTCTACTTGCTGCAGTAACTTTGGGAGCTTCTGGTTCTTCAGCAGCAGCTTTCAACTCTATGTTACAGAAAGAGATAGTAGTTTCTTTTTAGTAATAGGACAACATTTACACGAGCTTCATAGGAAGAATAGGAAGCAAGAGTTATTTGCATTTATAGAACCTATCTAGTTACCTAGTTCCATTCTAATGAAATGCATCTGGTTTGTTGTTTTTTGCTGTTTTTTTTTTAATTACTGCCTATTAGTTCAGAAAAGACAATGAGGAAGCGAGATAATCAGGAAGCCTGTCTACTGAGAGACACACCATCAGCTTTTGAGTTATATCAGTAAGACGGCTGAAAATCTGTTGTCTAATAACCCAAAAAAGGAATGTGGTGAGAGTTATACTGAAGCTAGAAAATTGGGTAAAAAGAAGAATATTAGCATGTTATCTCCATTTAATTTACTGGAGAAAACAATTTGCATTCTTAGTCTTCTAAACAACAGTAACAGCAAAGACACATTAGTGCTCTTCATTTCCAGAATACTTAACAGTTAATCACTTGCGTAGAGTTCTGACACAGTGAAGTACTAGCTATGTTTCACAGCAGGAGACAGACAGTACAAGTGCCTAGTAGTGTCATAAGGGAGATAGCACAGAGATGGGATTAGAACTCAAATTCATCATCCTAAATCCTAAAGTCAGCTGTATGTCAAATTTACAGACTGCACTGGAAGTGTAGGAATGTATTTATATGATATCAAAATTAACTTGTTACTACCTCAAAAGAAAAAAAAAAAGCCAGTAAAATTCTAGCAGCTCTAACCTCAACCTGCATAGTTAACCCACATAATTCCTGCTGTCAGCTGTGAATCCAAAAAGTCCTGCAATCTACATACCACATTTCCACCTGCACTCTTAAGCTATTTCTGGCATGATTTTGTATCTACACAGAGTTACATGAACTCTCACTATCTTAATAGTTATACTAAGTGTATATACAGAATACATAATACCAATATACTGAATGTCTAAAGCTAAATCGAGACTATGCCTGTTGATAAATCATGTACAAGATGAAATACAAGTATTTCACTTAAAAAGGCAGATCATACCTCCATTCTCCAATTTTTGTGCCTCTTCCTCCAATCCAGCTTCCCTTAACTTCTTAACCTTCCGTGCTCGAAGTTTAGACAGCCTTGCATCCAGAGCTGCCTTCCTTTTTTCTTTTAACTGTTCACGTTTAGTTCTTTGATCAAGTGTCTTAACAACAGAGAAGAACATGAATTAATCTTCCTTTGTTATTATAACAAACTATGTATCTTCCTTCCCTAAACAACTAAAAGCAATCCTTATCAAATACCGTGTTTCAACAGGGAAAAAGAGACCAAATTTTCTGAGGTTCAGCCGCAGGCATCACCTAGTATTTGACTTATACAGCAACTCAAAGACCACTGAAACCAGGATGCCTTCATACTCCAGTTTGCTCTTTAAACTCATACCTGCTCTCTTAGCATATCCAGTGTTGCTCGCTGTTTATTCCTAAGTTCTTTGTCACGAGAAAAGGCAAAGTAACCAACACCAAGCTGTCTGGCCTCTGAAAAGAAGAAAAATCAATAAATTTAAGTTACACTCAGTTTATAATTGACAGAAACTATAAGCACTATGATCCCTGCTTTCATGTATGGAATTACTTCCAGTAACATACACTGCATTCATTTTAGACGGCTAAAAAGGGCTTGGGTTAGATGATGCATGACGTGAAGTTTCCTGAAGGAGAACACAGGAAAATTGACAAATACATTTGAGAAAAAAAAAAAAAATATATCAAGATTTATGTACTGGTAATCTGAATATTTGTTAAACCCATAGTTTAATGCATACCTACGCTTTTTCATATAGGCACAAGAAATAACTTTCCCTTGCTTCCTTGAACACTAATCTCTTTGGCAATATAAAGATAAGTGGTATAAAGCATGGAAGTATACCATTTTCTCGAATGTCCTCATAATGTATGGGTCCCATGGGTTTCCTGAGGGCTTCTTCTTCCTCTTTTTCCCACTGCTGCCTCTGAAGTTCTCTTCTCATGTCTTCAGATAACAGAGTATTCCCATCAGGACCTTGGCTAATTAGGAGAAAAAAAAAATTAGTGATTATAGAGTGGAACTTAGCAGTTTTACAGTATCAAACAGTGGAAGTATGATTGGGTCTGGTCAACTACTGCAGTTTTTACAAAATACAGATCACTGTAGGCACCATCTAGTAATGCAACATTGATGACTATGGTAGACAGTGAAGGCAGAAATATAAAAGTACCTCTGAGACAAGTACTGCTGTAATGTGTTATTAAAAGACAAAATCATATCCTTTCACAGAAGCTCTATGAAATCATTGTTAAATCACAGAATGGGAGATGACACAATCACTTTTACTGGCATCTGTTTAGATTCTAGCAATTACGTATTACATTTCAGGTTTAACCTAAGAAAATAATACTTGAAATAACAAAAAAGTAGACATTAATTTACCTTAGAAGTCCATGCCAAATACTAAGAACCAATATGGGTAATATTTTTGTTTTCCCAAGAGAAGCAGCAGGGTCTTTTTCTTTTGTCTATCTAAAGCTGTTTGTGCTGACCAACTGTCATCCACATCAACGCAAAGACTGCAATTTCAAAGCACTCATATTCTCCATCTTATATTTAAAATACAGAGGACACACTACTGAGTTGTTACTGCGAATGAATTTTCACTTCAGTAATAGTAAGGGCTTAGTTGAAGTACCTTTAGGTTATTTTCTGAAAACAATTCTCAGTGCTGCTGTAATGATTTTAACAGAAGAGCTGATAAACAGCTGTTTAACAAAAGAGCAAAACCAAACAAATGGTGATCTGACTAATTCAGTTTGAACGTCATGATCAGTTTGGAATTGCTCAAGACTATAACTAGTTTCCAGGCTAAACAGAACCAGGAATCATTTATCCAGCATTTGCTTGAAGATATAACAAAATACAATTTCCATACAAGGACAACAGTTTTAAAAGATGCATCAAATAGCTGAGAGATTCCTAAATCAATTTATTAGAACTTTTCTCTGCAAACCATGCTCCGTACATGGTATTTTAGGTTTAGTCACTGTTTACATCGAGAAGTGTCCCTTAGGAGTTTATTTAAGATTTCACTAGTGCTTTTACTTAACACCAGTGGTCTCCATTCTGCTGCAGCTTAAAACCAATCCACTTGTCATGTATTCAAATGGCCAGCTCCCAAGTGTAGTAACTCAAATCAGGACAGTAATACAGAAGAGATGTCCTGGAATATGATCTGAATTTATAACAGGAAGTTGTGATAAAATCAGTCGTGCACAATCACTCTTTAGCTACTCTATTTTTTAAGACGCAATGTTGTAACTAGCAGGTTAAAAAAAGTCTAAAGTAAATATACAGAAAGCAGTGGTATCAACAATTCTGGATTGAGAATGGGGTAACAAAGCACAGCTTCTCTTCCTGCTCATTGAAAACAAGTATGTTAAATACTGCAAAGAACATGGCACTTCCATTAGAGAAACCACACCTTTTCCCTTGAAGTTCTTGATCCATTTTAAGTAGACTTGGCAAATCCTTCTTCATACAGCGTCTAGATCGGCCCAAGAAATCAACATAATCAACCCTGTAATGAAGGGAACAGAAATTTGATACAGAACTTCTATGTGCAGATTTACAGAACTCTTAACCAGCTGACAGAATCAGTGACACTTTCCAATGATTATCCATCACCTCTCAGTCTCTCCATGTGTGAGAGTTTCTTCTACCTTTCAGTTAACACACTCACAGGTTAAGAGGACACATTCTGAACTGGGCATATGACACAGTTCTACCACAGACAGTTAATCTCCTGTTGAGTGACTGCTTGTCTTGGCAATACAATGGTGTAAAAAATGTTCAGAAGTTACAAGGTTGTGTAGTTTTCACACCAAACCAAAATTGAGCCTAGTACCTGCTTCCCATGGTGAAAATAATGATGCAACATTGACTCCTTGCAGATGTGGAATTGCTACAATTTCAATTATCAGACTAAAGCTCATTTCAAATCCGTTGATAGCATTCATTCAACTGCCGTAACAAAGGCTGACTAAAATGTATGGAAAATGTTCCTTTGAACCACACATTGTGCTTCTTATTCAACTTTTGATAGCACTGAATGCTCAATTTACAGTTGTCAAAAAAGCTATTTAAGAGCTATACTTCTTGTCCTGTAATACTACAAAGTTCTTTAGTATCCAGCTGTCTCAATTATCCCATTCTAAAGAATTACTATTGCATCTGAAAAAGTATGAGAAGCAATTTAGTTTCCAAAACCCAAACTTTTAAAGATTTGTGCTTTAGTAAGTTTTTTTACATAATTTCTAAGGATATCTACAGCTCAGTATATACCCACTGCCCTTTGCTTTTTATTATAATGCAACACCAGTAGGAAAAAAAGTTTGTGTTCTCTACAGTAAAGAGGTAACTATGGCTACAGAATTATTAGCATTAATTAAGTTAGCCCCCAGATATTCTCATTAGCATATGGCCTCACTAAGATGGACAATATATTAATCAGAATGCATGTCACTGAAGTGAGATGTAGGCAACACTAGAAAAGCCATATGAATGATAAAATAAATGTTTAAATTTCCAGTACTTTATGATGATGAGAGAACAAAGCAGTTTGAGCCTATTGCTGGATTAGTGATAGTTTCATCTTGAATTTCAGTAAGATGCTAGTAATGGGTATTTCTACCTTTCCAACCTAGCAGTCTTCTGATGCTCTGCTGGATTCATTCTATTAGTTTATTCTGAAATATTACATTGCAAATCTTATCTTGGGCCTAATAAAGTGGAAAATAGGGCTGCTTTTTCTTCTATTGGTTACTGCTGTACTTAACTGATTACCAGATGTGAAAATCTCTGTTCCATAAGTATCTTACACAAGTAGGCAAGGAAAATGGTTAGTCAGACTGGTTTCATAATTATTCCTAATGTCTTGGATGAAAAACAAATGGTTACTTGGAACACCACAGAAAATTGTCTCAGGCTATTTGCCATGCTGTAGTTAAACAGTGGAAGAAACGCTAGAAAATCATGCTCTTTTTTCCAACAGGAGTTTCTCTACTTTAAAAGGTCATGCAAAAAAACCCAAAATCAAAACACTGCTGTTTCTTTAAGTCACAAACAATTAGAGAAGGAAAGGTGGATGCAACAAAACTCCCAGTCTTGCTAAAATACATTTCAATTCAAAGCACCAAAGTATAAAATTCTATCAATACTGCAATCAGAACTCCCACAAACTATGCAAGAAAATGAGAGGCTGTTATGGTGTCTCACTAATAGTACATTTCCTTGATTGATATTTCTCAAAATCCTGGATGTAGATTCTACCGCAGTGTTATCTACGTGGAAAAGACAGGACTGTGAAGTACTGCCTTTTAATGAGATATGAAATGAAAGCATGTTACCACCTCTTTTCAACATGTAGTATTAACAACAACAATAGTGCCACTCCAGATACTTTTGGGAATAAAATTATTTTCTCATGCAATTGTCAGGAAACAGGCTAGTCAGGACAGCTTAACACTATCAGTAGTACCAACCATTCTTCATCTGGGTCCGCAGGTGGTGGTATTTCCATTTCAGGTTGAGTTTCTTCATCATCTGTGTCTTTTTCTGAAGTCTTTCTAGCAGCTTCACTCCGATACAGTTCCTGTACTTCATGCTGCTTGTCTATGATCTTCTGAGTGAAATCCACTAGGTACAAATCCTCCGTTTCTTCATCTAAGGCAGAAAATCAATTCTTAGAGAAAAGCCAGGAGAAGAACAGAACTGAGCACAAAATCAATACAAAACAGTCACAATCAGCTTTTCAGCTGCCAGCAATGCCCTTGACAACATAACTGTGGAATACTTAAATCTCATTCAGTGCCAAACAAACTTGGAGTTATAATTTGGCTCCACAACAACAACCTCTGTATCTGAATAGAAGATTCAGGGTATTTCAAAGCAATTAATCATTTGTGTACAATACAGAAAAGGTTGCACTCTTTGCACTAAAATATTATCTGCTCATTAACTATTTCAGAAGTACAGGATTTGTTATGTAACACTTCAAACACTTATTTGATGCTTAACATTTGATGTGTTGGCAGTAGTTAAGCAGTCACTAGAGTACTTTCTAGAAAAGCAGAGAGAAGTGGTAGGTCATTTGGACAAAGATGGACATTAGCAAAGAAAACAGATTAACTGCAAGAAGATTAAGATTCTATTTTGATAATTCTTGCAAAAGACTGAATGAATAAGAGATGAAAGGGATAGATTAGAATTCTCTAACCCTATTAGCTGCCTGACTAGCATTCACATATGGACCAGCCAGACTCCTCTCATGCTCCTTTTCATAAAGGTCCAACAGTTAGAATGCAGGACAGAACATCAGCAATTCAATCCAAAGACTGCACAATGGAGAATAAATTTATTTTGTTTTTCTAAGATTCTCTAATGAAAAACCAGAATGTATTCTACCCACTTAATGAATGAGTGAAACAAGCCAGTATTGCTTTACTAGGAGAGGCTGTCTTTCAAAGACTAATGTTATTTTCTCCAATACCTATATTATTTTCTCTTTTGAAGCAGAATAACCCATGTCAATCACTTTCTATAATAACTTAAAAAAATATTCCCATGTAAGAAGACAAGCAGTTAATTCAAAGTATAGCTGCTGTAAAACCCCAGATAGAAATACCAAATTTTAGGATGAACTTTACAAACAATTTTTATATATATTTATATATAAAATACTCATGTAGACAAGTTATATTCACCTGGAAAGTCGCCTTTTGTCATTTTCTCATAGAGTTTTGCTTTCTCTTCTAGTTTCTTCCTGAAAAAGAATTAACATTGCAATCTCACCAATTCCAAACACTGTTAAAAAATTATCAATTTAGCCTTAGATAAATGGAACAGGAAAGTACCAGGAGTGCTTGAATTGCTTACTAGAAGCTGACTTATGCCTGTGGTTTTTTTTTTTTTAACCTTAACTGACATTTCTGAAGATTCAGAGATATCCTGTTCCTGAGTTTATACTAATATTATTTTCAGTCAGGTTACAGTGTAATTGCCAGGTAAGCAGGAATACAACATAATAAGTATTCCACCTCTAACTACTACAGTCTGTCAGATAAATACTAGAAGCTAGATCACTATTTGCAGGTATGAGATACTGAAATACTGTTCTACAGGAAAATAAGAAAAAGGAAGAAACGTAAGAGGTAACATGGAGTTACACTTAATCCTAGAAACTAAAGATAAAACCTTAGCTAGTTTCTGGAATGGTAAAAGACAATTTTGAAGAGCAAGGAACTGCTTACAGAAAAATGGCAAGTGGCTTATAAATTGCATTTTCAACATATCTTATTGCACAACTAACCCATTTAGAAAGTGAGGTAAATCTTGCAAAAAAGTAAGCCATTTTCTGTCAAGTCCAAGAAACACTTTGCTACAGAATTCTGACGTATTGCTGCTCTGGCTTTTAGTTTGAAAGATGACATTCAAAAGTCAGTAACCTGATACATTTAGACAGCTATGACAATATAAGAGGAGGTATTCTGAGAGCATGAGACTGCTGGGATGCAGTTTGTACACTACTGGTGAAGAGCACAGAACTGATACTGGTTGGTCTAATGAGAACTGCTGGTCCAAAATGTGCATAACTTGCTTTATGTGCTTTTCTAAACACTGAAAAACAAGTTCTACAAAGCATTCCTTTCTTACAGAGCCAACCAGTTACCTGGATTTATCTAATACATCCTCCTCTTCTGCCTTCTGCTCAACATCTTTCTCAGCTCGATTTGTAACTCCTGCGTTTTGTTTGTTCCAGACACTTGGTTTCTGTGGAGTAAAATTTTACAACCACAAATACAGAAATCAGTAGAAATATTTTTTGATTTAAAGAATGTCCTCATCATGTAGATTTTACATTTGGAAAGTAACATAGCTCTGAGTATTTATTTAGATTTGAATATAAACTTCCTTACTTTAAAGAGAAAGAATGACAAAAACAACAATGGAAAAATATTTCTACCTTATTAGAACTTTTGGGCTTTGTAAAGATGCCAGCATCTTTCAGTAGCTTTTCTTTCTTGAATTCCTCTTGCTTTCGGAAAAGTTCTGCTTTGAGATCTACCAACTACATCAACAGCAAAATAAACAAATAAATAACCAAGACATATCACATGCATATATTTCAGCTACTGTCATAAAGTAATAACTTTATTTCTAGTAAACCAATCTGGCATTTACAGTTGTACGACCATTTGATTGCATTTTTGTGTGGAACTTCAAAGCACTGATGTCATCACAAAGATCATTCTTACATTTACAGTAAAAAGCATACAAAAAACACAGGATGCAAATTAGGATTAGGGATTTAAAAACCCCCAAAGATATCCCCGATCCTTTGATACACTGTGAGAATAAGAGACATATCTCCGTAAAGATTTTACCAGCCTCCTGATGGCAAACAAATAGAGAAGGACTAAGGAAATAACGCTACTGAATTTGAAAAGGAAACTTCTAACTACTAGATAATGCACAAAATCCTGTCTCAAGAACAGATAAAAGTTGCTTTCATAAACCATCTATACTTTCCCACTGGTTTATATACTGTTTATATAATTCCAGATTTTGTTTCATCTTTTATTTATTTTAAAAGAAACATACAAGTAGCATTGCCATCCATAGGCAATGCCCACCTCATCTTCTGTTAGGAAGCATCATCAGCAGGAGTATTACCCTGAAATTACATTAAGAACCCTGGTCTGGAACTGGATATTGTGCCACCAAGTCCTACAGAAGACAAATATCACCAATGTACATTACATCAGGAAAGTGGAAGACTTATCCTAAACACTAAAGCATTTACTACTCAGGTCATTGTGACAACGATACATAGTGTTGTAAATTAACCTCCCCCCCTCCTCCAACTGCTTAGAAGCGATTATCCAAAGAGTGAGTTTTAAGTATTTCCTATGCAATAACCCACATCTTGTATTAATTGTTTATTTGGGAAAGTGAAGCGTTTGGCAGCAGTCTCTTGTTAACGAACTACTGGAGAGCAGTAACAACACCTCGCCATGCCTAGGGATCGGAGGTTAATTTGCCGACCCTGCCTCAGGCCCGAGCTGTACGAGCTGTACGGCCTGGCCGTCCCGGCCCGCCCGCGGAGCCCGCAACTGCGGTAACGGGCCCCGCTTAACCACCTTCACTCCCTTATAAACGGCGCGACAGACCCTCCTGGGACGTGTGTGTGTGTGGGTTAATGTGCCTTCCTGGCCACAGCCAGGTATCGCCCACTCACCGAAGAGGCGGCCACATCCAGTGGCTTCTTCCTCCGGTCCATGGCAGCCTCCGCTCCCCCAGTACCCGACGGAGCTGACGACTTCCTTCTTCACTTTGCGGCCTTACCGTAAAGCGCCGCGAAAGCGACACGCTATTGCGACAGCGCTGGTGAGGGCAGAGGCGTGCCCTTTCCTGTCGCCATGGTGGGTTGGTCACCAGAGGGTAGAGGACGAATGGCAAGGTCCTGACTTCGGTCAGCCTGGAGCTGTGTGCTGTAATGACAGGCCCTTCCTGCTTCAGAGCCCTGTACAGCCTTGTGTGGCTCAGTGGTGTCTGGAGTTCTCCCAGCCTGTGGCTTGCCTGGCTGTGCTCCCACTGTGTGTGAAAGTGAGGGTACCTGGCAGGTGGACACCAAATTATTTGAGTCCTCTATTGGAAACACCCGTATGTGGCCTGGGGCTAGAGCTGCTGCTGCCTGCAAGATTGGTGTGGGGTGCTCTGGGGCTGCTGACAGCTGGAGAATGGCCACTGAGGCCAGAAATGAACTAAGGTTTGGCAAGAATGCAGGCCAGCCCAGAGCTAAGTCTGGAGCTAAACAAAGAAGTAGGTGGTTGAAATTTGGTATCAATAGGAATAAAAAAGAATAATAAAAAAAAATCTGTCTTGGCTTTGTGGATACATGAGTGCTAGGGAGATGAGACCTGAAATGCAGCCTGGACCTGTAGACAGCCATGTCTTTCAACACTAGTCTGGCTTTAGCCCTGTGATCATTGCCCTCTGGGCTGCCTTGTTGAAGCTGTGCGCTTGGGTTGAAGTGCTGTGGCTGTCCTGCTGTCCTTGGCCCTCTGCCTGCACAGATCTGTGCTGAGAGAGGTGGGAGATAACGAGCCACAGCTTTGCAGAACTAGCAAACGTGGTCTATAATACCCAAATATAAACCTACCTACATGTGCTGGAGCCAGCTCTGTAACCTCAGAGATGAGCACAGGTGGCTCTTGTGGAGCAAGGTTGTGTGTTACACTGAGTAGCTCATTGAAGGCTTTATCGTTCCCATGAAGGAAAAGAACTGTCTGATAGGTTTTAATTCAAAGTGATTCTGAAGATCATAATTATCTGGAGTTACAAGAGGAGGCTGCCTTTTACTTGTCTTTGTTGAAGTGGAAAAACATAAGGTGCTCTGACGTTGTTGCTTGGCAATGTGACAGCTGATGGAAGTGTCAGATACAGCTCTTCTGATTTTTTGAAATATATTGCTTTTGTGTTTAGGAAGCTGGGTTAGGCCCATGCGTAGTTTATGGCACAGAATTGAAAAGCTGACAGAGATACTCAGTTGCTAAGTAAGCTACACCTGTATTCCAGGGAGTGTGAAGTGTGCAATTCAGAAAGAGCAATTTGTGGCCCTATAGTGAAGCTATCTTGCTTTTGGCTTTTAAAAGGAAAATGGTGGAAGACAACATACATAAAAATGAAGGTCATATTAGAGCCATAAGGTTTACTATTTTAATCTGTAATGGAAGAAGAGAAACGAGCATTACTGAAAAATAGGACAAAGGAATGAAAACATCTGTGCTGTTCTAATTAAATGTCACTTCAATGAATCATCCTTTGTTGCCTGTGCAGACCTTACCTATCAACAACACCCAAACAGAGCCCAGGGCTGATTCTGACTTAGTAACTCCTCTCTTTTTTTGGGGGGGGGCAGTTTTTGTGTGAGGGAACGTTTCCCTACTGAAGTGCAGTAGTTCTCCACATTGCTAATGTTCCGCACTAGTGAGACAGGACTCACTGGCTCACCCATCAGGGTTCCCAGTGCTGTAGGTGTTGAGCACTTAGGAGCTCAGGAGTATTCTTATCTTGAGATTCTCATAACATGAAGTGTTCCTGAAAACCAAGCCTGACAGTCAGACTTGGTCCTGTATAACTCTTTGTAATGCAGGTGCAAAACCACGTTTGGCCTATGGAGTATAATGGCCACTGACTAATCTGAATGTCTGAGGCTCTGGGGTAAGAACCCTACATGACCAGGTTTAGGAATGTAACACTGAATAGCTATATAGGTACACCAATGCTACTTTACATTTCCTGACTGAAAAATGTAAAATTACACAAATGCTGGATCTATTCAGGCTGCTATGGAAGCCACTTTTTCATTTGGCTGTCATCTGTCCCTTTCAGATGTCTGTAACCAGACCTCTGCTTGCGGGATTTCTTATTCCTTGGCAGTGCATAAGCCTCTGTAAAGCTGCCTGCAGCTCCTCACTGCATCCTATCCTTGCTGCATTTTCACCCTATGGCCTGCCCATATCTCTTAGCAAAATGCTTATCACATCATCCTGATTTCAATTCCTAGCACCACTTCTCTCCTTTACAGGATAACTGACCCTCTTGTGTAATGTTAGAAGTACATTCTCTTTTTCCATATTTACAAATACATTTCTTTTATTTGCTTTCTCCTTCCTGCACTCTCTGGTTTTGTATTTACCTGTCCAATCTGTGCTGGAGCAGTAGCCTTTCTGGTTTGGGTGTGGCATAAAATGGCTTGATATCATCTCAGTATCAGGTGCTACTTGGATAGTGTTGGGGGATATGTGAACATAGAAAAAGGCCCTAGAGCATCTCTCTCAAAGCGTTTCTTTGTGGTTGAGGGTGAGATGCATGACTAGGGCTATAAGGAAAAGCTGTGCTACTGACATGACAGGATGCAGAAAAAGGAATTAATCTTAGAAGTTTCAAGCAAGCTCATGTTATTGCTGTGAGCAAGGATCACAGAGCTGGCACTTCTGCACTTGCAAGAAACAGTAAATTATTTTGTGAATAGCAAAGGTCTGGCTAGACATGCCTGAGTTGGGAATGAGCCAGTCAGTGTCACTGATGCTATATATAACTGGACTCATGCTGTGAGATAATCTTTGGCTCGTGTTCTCTCTCAGTTCACATCAGCACCAACAGGCAGTGACTAAGGTGTACACGGACAGAGGGGACCACCACCCTCATCAGAGTTTGCTCTGCATGCTCTTATGCTCCTTTCTAGGTGTGAGATTCAGTACTCGAGTGCTCACCCAGACAGATGGTTTTTGACATACTTTGTAAATGTTGACTTGGTAGTCTTGTATTTACAGCCTAAAACTGACAAGCTCTCACACATGGTTCCCTCAAAAAGACTTGATGTCAACTCTAACCTGTGGAAGGCTGTTCTGGGTATTTTTTTTAATCCAGCCCACAGGTGTTCATTAAATTCCAATGAGGGAGGGGGAGCTGGAATAAGAAGATTTCCAAGTTGTGAGGCAAAATCAGCTTAACTTAAAGAATTGAGTTGAGGAGGGGGGGGGGTATCTGTCTGTATGTGTATAGTACAGACTCAGGATGGCTGTGCTGTGCTTATTTCTTGTTGCAAGTCTGTGGAAGCTGTATAAGCTACCATGTCTGATCTCAGACTGCTGATAGCTCTGAATTCCTGGGGAATAATTGATTCAGCACTTGTGATTAGTATGCTGCTCATTTTAGCATGAGGCCTAATTGTGTTTACTTCCACAAAGCTGCATCAACACAAAAAACTTGTTTATTATTTTCAAGGAAGATGGAGGATCACAGTGGATTGTTGTAAGGGGATTTTGTATGAATTGGTGGTGTTTCTGTATCTTGTAAGATTGGAGGGAGATGCTGTACAAACTTGAAATTAATCAGTTGCAAAGCTTTGGTGTGGACTTCAATAACCCCCCTACCACAACTAGACTTACAGGAGCCCAAAACCAAATTATATTGATGTTTGGGGGATTTGCTGTTCTGAGACTGATTCTCTTATCACAGACGCTAAGGTTTCATCCTACCCTAAGGATCTGATGTTCTAGCTTGCTTTCTACATCTTGACTTTAAGATGAAATAAACCCATGGGCAAATAACAACTGGACATTTTGTGAGATAAGCCCTGATGCTAGGACACTGTGTCCTCACACACTTTTATAACTACTCAACATCAGACAACTTATCCATGTTTGTCTGAGAGATGGAGAATTGTCTTTTTATGCTCTTGATCTCAGATGTTATCACATTAGGAAATTTGTTCCATTCCAAGAAATAAGTTTTCAAAACAGTGCAAGTTTTTTTGCATATACTTGGTTGGCTACATACAATATTAGTTTGTTGAATTTGTTAGAGACTTAGTGCATATGAAGCCAGAAGCAAAACTGTTTGCAAACTAATTCTTGTAACATGAGAAATCCAAAAGTGTTTCTTTCCTTCATAACAAAGATTACATCTCTTCCCAAGATAAAGTCCTAGCATATCTTTTGTTTTACTTACTTCTGTATATTTTCTTAAAGGCACCTGAAGCATACCCCGGATATTTTAGTATTGCCTTCTCAGAAGCATTGAATTCCTGCAGCAGAACAAACAAACAAACCCAAAGTCCTTTGGTAAAAAGTCTAGGTGGACACTATGGATAACTTTTTTGCAGGAATACTAACAGTTAAAATCATCTAGGTAGGTAATCTGCAGGCGTACAGGTTAGGGGAAAAACAGTGATTCTTTGATAAATGCTTGAGCATTTTTGCATGATCCTAGGCAGAAAGTAAAAAGCACCAGAGGTGGTGCTTAAGAACAGTGTTTGTAACCTCTTCCTAGCACAATGTGATTCTCAGTTTTTTGCCTCTTGGGTCACAAGCTGCAATGCCAGGCTGCTTTTGTGCTAGCTTATTTTTGCTTGCATACTACAAAATGGGCACAGAAGACAAATCTGATGGTGACGTAAAGCTAAATAGAAATATGATCTAAAGTAGCATTGTCCTGTTCTATGGGAACCTGTATTTTTTGTACAGTTTCATAATGCACTTGAAATCATTTTGTGTCAACAATATTGTCCTCTCCTCTCTTTGCTTGTGTTGTGGGAGAGGGAATGCTGCTATGTGCTACTTGTGTAGAAATTGTAGTTTCTCTCAAATACAGCTAGAAAATAGGGATTCCCTAAAAGTATCTAACAACTCAGATCAGAAATAGGCTTAATGTCATCTTAAAACAGATCTGTAGGCTCTGCATAGTTACTGCAACTGGAACTAGCTTAGAAAACTGTTATTGACAGCCATGAGGTTTTTAGTATGCATTTTAGCAAACTGTGATGAAAATGAACATAGTGGTTCTTCCTCCTTTGGGGATCATGTGTGTGTTTTCATAAGTCTGACAGGCATAAGAAAAAAAAATGGGTAACAGTTCAAAAGATGAACAGGTTTCTCACTATTTTCCCATACTAAGAGATATGAATACATATATTTTCTAAACTGGAGATATAAGAAGTAAGCAAGTTCCAAAGAATGCTGGCTTATCAATTACATTGGAGGTGGCTATGGATATTTTCATCCTCTGAGAAGGAACCCTAAGCTATTGGACTACATTGTGTTGTGAATATATTGTTGTCTGTGGTTTGTGTGGCTTGCATAAGACAAAGATGCCCTTTAAGGAACTGCACAGCTCCTTGAGATTTTCCCACTCATCTGTCCACCCTTCTCTACCATCTGTTTCTTTCACTGTGGACATGTGAAGTTGTTCCATCCCTGCAGCAAAATGCAGCCTGGATGGTTCACAGTCAGGATTTTGCATGAGGCAGAGTTTTCCTGTCTTTGCAAGCACAGATGGACTTGTCTCTCTGTCAAGGCGTATCCCTATAAAGAAGCTAGGGTTTGTATTCCAGCTGCACATCTGCAAGCTTGTTCAAGGCACTACAGACTTGTATTTCTTTGTCTCTACATCTGGGATGCCAAGCTGGAGGAAGAGCCTTGTTTTTTGTCTGCAAAGAGTGCAGGACAGAGGTAAGGCAAGAGGAGTGTGTGACAGTGAAAGGGGAGACTGTAGTCTAAAGGATGCTCATGAGAAAAGGTTGGGTTTAATGCTCCTTTTTCTACTCATTGATATTGCTGAAGCTGCAGGATCTATCCCCAAACTTGTGAATTTTCATTAAGAAAACCAAAACCACAATGCAGCTTTCCCATTAGAAAACATATTTTTAACTTTAAACCTGTTCCTCTTCCAAAGTACTGTTCCATATCTCCACAAGAATGCTGTTAGTGAATGCATGCCAGCTTTAATTCAGGAATGCTCTGTCTTTAATCTGACATCTGGCCTAACAGATAGAGATTTTACAGTGGTAAACTTATGTCTATAAAAGAGGCATCTACCAGAGCATAACAGTTGGGAACTTTAAAGCTCAAATACCTACTTCAAGCTCTGTTTTTCTTCTTTTAAAGAAAACATTGGGCTGTTGATTGTGTCAGGTAGATAGACAGATGCTCATTGTAGCTGTAACTTTCCAAAGAGGTTACTTTCCAGCTCTAAGTTTAAATGCTGTTATTTATTTTCATTTAGTGTCAAGGTGATGATGTGAGCTGTATTTATATCACCTTCACTGCTTGTGAAATGCTTCTGTTTGTATCCAACTATTTGAGCTGAACTGTTCTAAACCAGCAGGCTCATGGCAGTAAAGCTAAGTTTTCTGACATGGTGGCAGGCATCTGAGTCCTGTAGCACATTTGCTAGACTGCTTTGGAGGAGAGAAGATAATTTATATTTACTAGTCCTAGCATAAAATCATTGATTTGCTGCTGGTGCTTTTTAAACATATATTGAGTGGTGTCATTAAAATGTGAACTGTGTGGGATTTCAGTTCAGTGCAAAGCAGCATGAGTTTTTCACTTAGAACCACAGAAAACTAGCCTGAGGTTTCTCATTTGTCTTGTCAGGCTAGAAATGTCAAAGCATGTGTGTGTTTTAAGAATAAGTATATATATTAAAAAATACTTGTTTTGTTGATTATCAATGATCCTTAACTTGTGAATTGTGCTCTGAGATGCAGACATCCCTTCTGTACTCTTTCTGTTTATGTAGAGTCTAGTTCTTGACACTGAGCAGAAGTTGGGCTGGCATAATTGAACAAATTATTGCTCTATGTGTGATTTCCTGATGCATAGGAATGATTAACTCTGCATACTTGTATAAGACATATCTCTGTCATATGGTCATTTTTTTTACCTTGATGAACCAGAGAGATTTAAATCAGCATAATTTGGTATAGGGTTTCTCTACCTTATGGGCATTGGTTACCTAGCAGTCATCTACCATATGCCTGTGTAGATGGCTAAGTGGCAGCTATGATTAATTTATTAAGAGGACAACATTATCCTGTATATATATTCCTTCTCTGATATTCTGGTAGTGAAAAAGCTGCTGTTACATGTTTTAGAACCGAGGGATTTACCTCACAAGCCCTGTAGTTCAGACCCTTGATCCACTCTGTTTTGGATCATTCTTTATTTACAACAGTTAGATTTATCTTCAATAAAGTGTCCTTTCACTATACATCATCTCATCAGTTGCCCACAAAACATGAAGGAAGGAGGTAAGTTGTCTTTCTGGACAAAGTTGCTGAGGATTGTGCATGTTTGAGGATATACTCAAAAGGCTGCACGGCAAAATCTTTCTCAGGAAAACAGATTGCAGCACCTAGGGAAGAAAGGGATGGCTGTTGGTGGCTTGTTCCCAGCTTCCCCCTGCAGCAATGTCACAGAAGTGTCACTCACGCTAGTAGCAGGATCTCACTGCAGTAGATGGCAGTACAAGACTGTTCTTGCAGCCACATAGTTCTTATCTTGGTGCTGCTGTGAACATTTAGCAGAGGTTACCTTACATTAATAATCATCTCCTCCTGCAGTGCCCTGTCATCACTCCAACATTTGAGGAGCAAGTTGGTGTCTTCTCCCCATTCCTCCAGTCTTGTACATGTAAAGTTAGGTGAGAAATATTCTGGTGGTGAACCCAGAATTGCAAGAAGAGCTGACCCTGGATTTCAGGCTGCCAGTTTGTTTTGTGCATGACTTAGTGGGATTCAAGTTTTGGCTTCTGCTTTAGCCCGCTCTCAGAAACAAAAGTTGAACAAGTGTTTTTGTGTTAAGTAGCATGAGCATAGTGGCTGTCACACTTTCAGACTAACAGCTGACAATGGTGTTGACAGGGATTAGACTATAGGTGAAATAGGTAAGGAATTCTCCAAAAGGTCTGTTAGCTTTTCAGGGATACCAAAACACACAGCCTAATGAAACCCACTTTTCTTTTGCTTGAGTGATTCCTGTCCTGTTGTTGAACAGGACTCCAGCCCCATTACAGGCATCTTGATAGAAAGGTTACTTAAAACAGAAGCCCAGAAGGCACCAAAGTGTTGCTATAAGTATCACAAAAGAGAGCTTAGTGTGATTATAGATGTTATTTTAGAAATAATTGAGAGAAGAAATATTGAGTCTCTGTACATACAGAGCTTGGAAATGTGTGTGGCACTGCTGTCATTAGTCAAATACAGACAAGTGGAATGAGAACTAGAATAATACTTCAAAATGAATAACTACATCAGGCAAAAGTCCAATGATTGCTTTATTAAAGCCTTGATGAGTGCCAAGCAACTCCTCAGCTATACCAAGGAGCTGTACAAAATGTAAATTCCAGTATTTTGTGAGACACTGGAGGAGGAAACCTACACTCTGTGGAAGTGAAAAGTGTTTTACATTTTTTAACTCTTGCTCTCACAGTACTTGTTTTCTTGCCAGCTAGCTTGGGAGAGATCAGAACGTTGAAATGGCAATTATTGTCTTTTTCCATTGCCTTTGAGTGTACAGGCAAAAATACAGAGCGTTTCCATTAAGACCACAAGTCAGTATCAATGATTTGCAACTGTTCTGCCTCCTCTGATCTGAAATAGGCTGTTGTCATTAATGTGTTACTGACAGCTGGAGCTGGGTCACAATGAGAAGGATGAGGAAGCAAGACAGTCATAGTAATGACTTTTAACATATGTTGACAGAGCTGCAGTGTTGCTTTCTGCACCCTGCTCATTTCTCAAACTGCTTCTGTTCACCAGCCAGAAAAAAACCCAACCATTGCATTTTATCTTGTGGCAGTTTTGGAAGAAATCTTTATGGGATGCAAATGCTGATGTTCCTTACTGAAAGATGGATGGATAGTGTTTCTCCGCTTACTATCGAGTGCACTGGTTCTGAGTGGTTTTTGGTGGGATAGATGAGTGCATATTGCCAACTATGGTTTAAGGGAAGCTCAGGAGAGAGCCTGAGACTGTGGAATGAATGAAGGGTGAGTCCAAGCCTGTCTTCATGTCTTGAGCCATCTGTCACTGATGTACAACTGAAACTCACCTCACAAATTTGTTTAGCACAGGTCCTAGTTCATAGGGTCTGGATGGAGTAGGATCAGCAGGACCAAACAAGTGAGTCAAATCTGCCAGCTACTCAGCTGCCCTGAGTCTGGCTATCCTGAGCACGTGGGAAGGTTGTTTTTTTCCTACCTTCCCTTCTAGTGTAGTTGTAAACGGAGTTTTGGATATGGCAGATACTACTGTCTTGTTAATAAATGGCACAGAAGTACTTCTGCTACATATTTCTCCCCCTGTTGTGAAAAGACCTTCTGCTTTTCCTGGGAGAAATGACAAAACCCAGGAGAGCATCTTTTTTTTACTTGCACATCTGGTAACCAAGAGAGATGCCATTTGGGAGTGTAAGGACAGCTTAGAGATCTTTCCTGATATTGAAAAGTTAGTCAATCAGAAAACCAAAGCATGCAGAGCATGTCCTAATTGGAAACTTTTCTAGGCTGAGAACTGTTTGATACCTGAGGCTCTTGGTGATGTAGAGCCAACTATCTTATACCTGATAACTCTTTCACTTAAGTGATATGTAAAACTTCCCTGAGGCACCTCTGCAAAGAGGAGCAGAGAAGAAACCTTATGCAGCCAGAGGCAAATTTTGCTGCTAGGTGAATGCCTGGAATGGAGACCTTTATACAGCAGTGGGATGGTGTGGGTATTTTTACTGTGGGCAAATCGTGACAAGTACTGTTCTGACTTGAGAAGATTATGTGTGACTCTATGAAGGTGAACCCTTGGATGCAGTGCAAATTGGTAATGTTTCATTAGTGATGCTGTGTGTGTGTCTAAGGGGAAAGATGGTGTGTGCAAGGGAGAAATTAACAGAAGTGAAAAAGGGAGTCCTGAAAGTAGTTTTGAAGGGGAAAGAACATGCTTCCAGCAAGAGCATCTTCAATCACAAGTTAGAAAATTGTCTCTTACATTGCTGTGACTAAGTTCAGGCTTGTTTTTAAATTCTCCTGTCTTCCTAAATAACAGTCCAGATCACACAGCATTTTCACAGTAACCCAAAGCTGTCTGCAGGCCATCCTGAGGAGGCTTTCCAACAGGATGGGACAAAATGGCGTTATCTCTTATATTGTACGCTTGCAAGCAAATATTAACAGTATTAAGCAATTGTGTCAGCTGTTAGTGCTTCAGGCTCTGTGTCACTGCTTGGATTTGAAGGGTACACAGAATAACATGTAACATACACAGTCACCTCAGCGTATTGAATTTCTGACATATGCCTCAGTAGACTGGAAATCAATAGGCAGCAGCTGCAGTGGAGCTCTGGGCACTGCACAGCCCCTAAACTCTACTGTCAGCAGGGGAAGAGGCACAAACCTCTGAGTCTTGCTTAAACACTGATGATTTTGGGTAAGTGGTGAAAAAGATGCAAAGCTTATCTGGCTTTGTATTATGATGCTGTTTTGTCCTCCCAGCAACATCTTCTGTGTTGCTGGATCACTGGTCAGTAAATTTGGAAAATCCCTGTGGTGAGGCATTGGCACACAAGGTGGACATCCAGTCTAGTGTTGTTGGCAGAAAAAGTGTCTGGTGTTGACTATTTGCTCTAGAGAGCATCTTAAAGTTAAGAACCCTCAAATGAAGCAAACCCAAAGCTTTGGCACTAGCATCAGCCCAGCAGTCAGGTCAGCAAAGATAAGCCTTGTGCCTAGGAGAAGAAACCTGATGATGGTGCTGTTGCAGGAGGAGGAGAGCCAAGTGGAAATGCCTCATACCACTGAGTTTGCTAGCTGGCAGGCAGGCTCGCTGTTTCAGCACTCAGAGCTCATTGCACACTTAATCTGCAGGGCTCTTGCAAAATAAAGCTGGCTTTGGAAGGAGGTGAGGAACTGGTCTGAGCCCCTTCATGCTTCTGCTGTAATTTCCAAGGAAGAAGGTGCAGAACCAGCTTTGGAGCTGACACCAAGTGTGCCTTCAGGACAGAAACAAGAAGCACTTGAGCTCCCTTCCAGTAGGAACACAGCATAGCAGTGACCATATCCTCACTGTGTCCGTAAACGGAGTGTATACTTGTGTCAATGAAATCCAGGCAAATTCTCTCTCTCTAAAAGGTATTCAGCCTTTCAGAGAGATCATAGAATCATAGAAAGGCCTAGGTTGGAAGGGGTGTTAATGATCATATAGCTCCAACCCCCTTCCATAGGGAGGGATGCCACCCGCTAGACCAGGTTGCCAAGGCCACTTCCAACCTGGCCTTAAACACTGCCAGGGATGGGTCATCCCAGCATCTCTAGGCTACCTGTTCCAGTGCCTTACCACCCTCTGAGTAAATATTTTTTTCTAATAACCAATCTAAAGGTCCCCTCAATGATGAGTATCACCTAGAAGAGGCAGATGACAGATTGTTTCCAGACTTCAAAACCTAGTTGGACATGAGCACTTCTGCAGAAGCCCATAGTATGAACGTGTGCCCTGAAGTTCCTAACAAGAAGTAGGCAACAAAGTGAGTAAACCATTTGCACTGCCTGAGTTAAAAGTGAAACAAAACTAGGTTGTATTATTAAGTAATCAGCCTCTGGTTGTGGTAGCAAAATGAAGATAATCCATATTAAAACTGCCTTTAACCCACTATTATAACAAGATTATTTTAAAATTCCATGATCTCAGTGCTGTTCACTGCTGTCTGTGGGTTATGGAACACACAGCTGCATACAGTTGGAAGTGTAGCAGTCATCAGTGAAGCAAATCCATCCTGACACTGTGTTGTGACAGAGATTTATGCTTTATATTCCCAATCCCATTCCATGTGCCTAGGAGGTGAAAGTAGAGACTGGTTCTTCATTAAAGCAGCCATGTGCTATTTGTGTCATGGTGTGATGGAAATAGGTTGCCCATAGTCCCTTGCCTGTCCCATGTACAGTTGCAAGGATACAGAATGCACTGCTTCAATACTCAGCAAAGTAACCCAGCCTTGGCAGAGAAACAAAATTTATTTTTTACTTAATTAGGTCTAGGAGGGGGAGAGAGAAAAGAAAAGAATATTCTAGATACCTAAATAAATTTCCTTTGTGCAGGATTACATAGGTCAAAGTAATTTGTAGCTTGACCTTAACTACTGGATGCTGCTAGGCAGTAGCAGTAGGTCAATATGGGGAGGGAAAGCCCACAGTCCTCTCTGTTTCCCCAGAGAGTTTCATGACGCTTCCAGATTACTTTTGAAACTGTGTGGCCTTAGGGGCTGCCCTGTTACTAGCGGTATGTCATTACTCAAGCTGCTGGGAATGGTGGGAGGACAGAATGCCGCTCCTAAGGGTCTCCCAAGTGCCAGATCCTCACTGACTCAGAAATGGCAAAAGGGGAACTCTTAAATCACTTGGTTTGGGGCTGAAAATGAAAACCGTCTCATTTCACTAACTTTCCTGGTTGCAGGGAGTCGGCTTATTCTTATTGCGGGTGCAATGTTAGATCAATAATGATCACTCTTCTGGGAACCCTTTTCTAATGCCCAGAATCTGAATATCATCATGCAATTATAAACTAAACTACAACTGAGGAAACTAAGGCACAGAAAGGGCAGGTGATTTGCCTGTGTGGGTGGTTGAGTCAGTCGTATAATTCAACAGCGCTTGACTCTGTGTGCTGTGTTTTAACTACTGAACAAGCGTCATCTGCTTCCACCAGGATGTATGCTGGCTTCAGTTTAGTCCGTCTCTAAAATGCTCCTGAGTTTTGCTGTCAGCTAGAATATTTGGTGCATATCGCCAACTTCCCATAAATTAGTGGTGCCACGATCTAATCCAATCCAGAGTTGTGACTGTGGCAAGTCCCAAAGGCATTAGGTACATTTGCAGTGAAATTGCAGGCAGCTGCATTTCCCCCTGAGGAGCAAGCTGCAGAAATGTGCCATATTTAGTGTAAAAAAAGGAGCTCTTTAAGAAGTTGTAGTTGAGTGAGAAGTCAATCCCTACTTCTGTTTCAACTCTAATAGTAAATATGGGCAAAATTATCTTTTTGTTTCTGTGAATTTTTCTGCACTACTAGTGGGGTATAGGCAAGGTCTGAGCTGTAGCAGTGTTCCTGCTGCTGACAGTCCTTGGGAAATCTCTCTTAGACGTGATTGCTCCAGCTGGCTGGAATAAACCTTCAGGTGCCATCACTCCAATAGCTGTCCTTTTAACTGGTGGGTAACGCCCTGGTTTGAAATATGTAAGGAAGTCATCCTGTACAGCCCTGCTCTTCTTTGCTTTGGTGGGAACCCTTCACGCAGTTCTCAGGCATTGCCTGCCACTGACTGCCCTCTGTAGTGCTGCAGTTTTATGTTTAAATGTAAAGGGTTTTTCTCATGGGTTTGTGAGTTAAATGCCTCAGTTAGAATTCTCATCTCTTCAGACTCCCACAAAGTCATGGACTTGGGTAGGTTTCTGCTTTCATCCCCTTTCTGTAGAATCTCTTTTTCTCCCTGGATGTGTGCAAAGCTACATGAGGTTGTTTCAAGCAGACTTTCTCCTGGGTGCCTTTGGGAGAAACACTGGAGATGTTTCCTGCTGCCCAGCTTGGCATATGCTGTGTCACGCTTGGCTGCCCTGTAAACCTGGCTGCCAGCACCCAAAATGGCAAATGCTTCTCAGATGTGAGCTGCAGGCAGAGCATGGAGGGTGAGGCTGCTGCCCCTTAGCAGGCTGCTCAGCTGCCCTATGACAACTGCTTTCATTCAGATAGGGAGAGAAAAGCTGGTCTAAAAATTAAGCTGTAGCCCATGTGGATGCATCTAGATAGACGTGTTCCTTTGGCATTGCAACTGCCCCGTCCAGTCTGGGTGGTGTCAGATGCTAGCCTTCTGAAACTGGAATTAGCTCATGCTATCCCAGGCAGAGCTTGGGCCATAATATTTTAGATTATAGCAGACATGGCACATAATATTACCACTCTCACAAAGAGAGGCAGAGATGTAGAGTGAGACCTACCAGCCAGCTAATAAAAGGCCTAATGAAGAGCAAAAAAGGCTGCTAGTCATTGCAGAGATATGTTGCCCCCAGGAAATTAAAACCATGAATAGTCTGGCATATACGATAAACATCTCCTTTGTGGCCATGTAAAAGCACTGAGACCTCAAGAATACTAAGAAATTAGAAAGATGCTTTTCAGTCCTCCTTGCACTTGAACTGCTTGCAAGTGGTGATGGAAAAGATGCAGTAGATCACCCTGAACATTGTGTGACTTTATTAATGGAGAATGTGGAGCACATTGTGCAGGATGCCAGGCACCTGCCGCTGGAGAAGTGCAGTGGCACCAGGTTAGAGCTGTAGAGGGAATGAGAAACGTGAGCAATGTATTTTCCACACCTTTCCTGTGCGTGTATCTGTTCAGCATCAGCTGCCAGTGTGGACCCGCAGAAACGCCGGCGCGCGTCACAGCCTGGTGTTCGGTGGGGCCCAGCCGGTCTAAACAGACCCCACCAGTGGGAAATACACACACACACACTATATATATATATATATATACATACACACACACACACATATACAGATATAAATTTTGTCCCGAACACCTCCCTCCCCAGTTCAGTCTCTCTCGCCGCTGGCGGGGAGCGCACCGGGCGGGGGGTGCTGTGCGCAGGCGGGGGCGGGCAATGCCGCTCTGCTCCCCCCGCCCGGCCCCGCCGCCGCATGCACCGCCCGGCAATAAAGCGCCGGGGAGCCCGGCCGCGCTCGGCAGCGCTGCTCCTGCCGGCCCCCCCGGGCCCCTAGAGCTGTGCTGCTGCCCCGGGGGGCGGCAGCACTGCCCCCGCCGCCATGCCTGGCTGGAGGAAGAGCCTCGCCCTGTGCCTGCAGCGGATGCAGGAGGACGGTGAGCGCCGCCGGGGGGGAAAGAGGGATGGAGGTGCTCGGATTCACCCTCCGCATCGCTCTTTCCTTTTGTTTATTTATTTATTTATTTTGGGAGGTGGTACCCCTGGGAGGGAGGCGATCCTCTGCGGGCACGGAGCTCCGTGAAGGAAGGGGCTGGAGGCGGATGCTCTTCGTGCCGGTAAACTTTGCTGCAGCAAATCTGCCCTTCTATCCCTAGGCTTGTTTGGTCTCTGCCCCCNCGAGCGAGAGGTGGCTGCGCGATCCTCTCTGGATATTTAGAGGGGCTTGCAGCATCTAAGCTCTAACTTTTTAAAGCTACTGGTGCTGCTGATTTCAGCTGGTAATTTTTCCCAGTGGCCAACTCCAACTGGGGATTAAAGGGTTTGTGAATTGCACTCAGGACGTGTCGCGTTAGTCTGATTCCTATTGTACTGCTCGCTGTTACTCACAGTGACTGTGAATTATTTTGTTTACATGCTCAAAAGCGTGATGTTCAATAAATGCTGGACCTGCAGCTCATAAAAGTCGGGAGAAGACCTCCACAAGGTGGCACAGCAGAAGGGAGGTTTCAACCTTGCTCTCCAGCTCCTGGGTTTGTAGATGAACAGGGCTGAGAGCGGTCGGGAAAGTTACGTCTCCAGTATGAAGTGCCATTCTCAGGTGCTCTCATAAGAGTCAGGTGGACGAGCTGATCTGAAATGGGCAGAAGTAAGCAGGAATTTGTGTCTTACTGACCTCAGCAGCCTTGGTGCAAGTGGTTAACGGCAGGTTTTTCTTTTGCATCCTTTCCTTGGCTGCCTCTCTAGATGGTGCACTAGTAAGCAGATTTACCCAGTATCTGAAGCAGCACTGTTGCATCATTTGGTGTGAGTCCTGCTGGCTAATAAGCATGGAGAGAATTTGTGCTGTTAGATGCCCTGTAAGGTATCAGGATAAAGTCATTCAACTGCTCAGTCTTTCTCGTGCTGCTTCCTTGTTCCTGTTGCTTTGGAGATCTCTGGGATCACTGCTTCTGCTTGCAGAATACAGCTGCATGAGATACAGCTGTTAAAAATAATGCCCTGGCGAAAAGTAAATCAATCCCCTGCTTGACACATTGAGCCCTGTCAGTGTGAGTTCAGCCTTGTCCTGGTGCAGTGCTTTTTAACGCTGTCCCGCTACAGCTGACAGATGCTCTTGCACTGCTGGACCAGAGATGGCTTTAGTGGCCTTACAAAACATTTACAGCAGCAAGCTCCTGATGTACAGCTGTACAGGGTTAGCATGTTTGCCAGGTTACTTTCCCTGTGACTTCATACATATGTACTGGCTCTTGTCCTTGGGTAATGCCTTTCCTCCTCATCTTCACTCCCAGCACTGTAGGAGGTCTCTGACTGGTGTGTATTCCTTCAAGTATACTGGACATTTCCCCTAGAGATACTCCCATCTGTTTCCATGGGTGGCTCAAGAGTAGTTGGTCTTTGGAAGTCACCATTTAGTTAGTCACAGAATGGTTTATCTGGAGGAGTAAATCTTGCAGGGTTGAGCTGATGTGCTGTTAGAGGAGGAGGTATATGCCTGCTAAAAGAATGTCCTGAGTTTGCAGGGAACTTCTTTCCCCTTTCCACAAGGTGACTAGTGTAATGGCTGTATTAGAGCATATAACTCTGCAGGGATGGCAGAGGAGGTATTTGGTAATGTTTTTATAGCACTGCAGTGTTAACAGGTATGGCACAGGGTTTAACTGAATGCTAGAGAAGGTTTCACATCATGTCATGTATAGCATTGCTAGGAAATCTCTGCAGAGTTCTGTTTGGATCCTGATTTTTGCAGGCAAGCCTCCTATCAGCCTGTGAAGAAGTACTGACTTCTGGTTTTCTTTATTCAAAACAAGTTATGTCTGCCTTGTTGGCATCTCTATGGCTATGCAGATGTGGTAGGTTTTGTTTCAGATATCTAAGCTGGGGAGCTTCTCCCTCAGGCACGTGCTAGGGCCCATGAATGTGTTAACTTCCTCTCAGGACTCCAGGACTCAAGTTTCTGAAGGAAATGTCCTGGTGTTCAGCAGGAGCACAGTTGTGATTAGAAGAGTGGTGTATTTTGGTTACTGAATATTAATGTGATGAGCATCTCTTGCAATTTACAGCCATTCAGTGCTGGGTTGGAAGCTTCATTAATCACAGTTGGTACTCAAAAGGTCAGCCATGGTAAGTCGCATAGGGAAATGCAAGGTGTACATCAACTGTACTGAAGTATGACTGCCATTTCAAATCACCACCCACAGTGAGGTTCCTTATGTGTCCTTTGTCTTAAAATTTCTATCCTTTGGGGAATGGGGGTGACTTCTGACCAGGGTGCAGAAATGGTCCATTCTGTAAGGTATTGCTGTTCCCTGCCACAAGAGGGTTGTGCATTGGATGAGCTACTCCTGTTTCACGCAGGAAAAAAAAATTATGTTGATGGCTTGGAAAATCTTGGTGGAAAATGTGTTCCCTCCAGCCTGTGTTGCTAACAGCCCTGTGACTTCCAAGTTAGGGTGTTGATTTGCTTCTCCCTATAAGACTATGGGATTGTCTCTGACCTGGGAGCGAGTGTTAGAGCATACAGCCTGACAGTTCTGTCTATTGCTGTGTATATGGAGCTATGTGACCATATCTTGTGTTGATTTACCTCTCTGATAGCTGGTCCTCTTGAGGCAGTGGAGAGAACTAGGTCGCCATGCCAGACCCTTTCCCATCTCAATTTTCCCTCTCTTGCTGCTGCCCTTTATATGAGGACTGTAAGGTTTGGACTGTATTCTTGCTGCTTCCAGGCTTTCAATAGCAAAAGAAGTAAAGACTAATTTTTTCTTTGGGAGCATGAATGTATGTGGGCAGGTGGGAAAAGCTCTGAGGATTTTGGCACATCTGAGTGGATGTGGAAACTGAATGCCTAGAAAGGATAAGCTGTTTCTGCGGACAGTGGTGGGGATGTTTTTATCCTAACTGATGAAAATAAGTGTTATCTAGAGGCGTATGATTTGTATCATTTGACATGGGTCAAAGTAGTGGGCAGACACCCTGTGTTAAACTGAGACATTTTTCTGCTGCTGGGAGGGAATACAGAGTTTGAGTGTAAATTTAGGTGGCTGATATAATTCCCCTTCCTCCCACAGATGATTTTCCTTCAGTAAAACCAGAAAATTTGACTTTCACCTTAATATTTCAATTTGATGCCAACGTCCCCCCCACATAAACCAAACCTTACAAAAGACTGCTGTAATGGGATTATGATATGTGAAGTGAGATACCTGCCCCTGTCAAGAATCATTGGGGTGGGTGGAAAGGTAGAAGGGAAAGGGACAACTCAGATTTGTTCCAAAAAGTAACAGTACTGCAGGATTTTGTTTGCTGCTATTTGCTTCCTTCCCTTGTATACAGCCCTGTGCTGGTTACCTTGGAAACAGCTGTAGGAGCATATAGGGGTATTTTGCTGCTGTGCAACCATGGGCAGAGGTGTCCTGTGGTGCCTGGGGAAAGGGAAATCCTTCATGGAGCAGGTTGATTTGAAGAATGAGGGCAACAAAGTAAAAACCCATTGCAAGATTTCCCTTTCCTACCTGCTTTATCTTGCTGCAGGTACAATTTGGCAAGAGTGGGACCCTGGGGAAAATTAGCATGGGGGTGGTTTTTCATGGCTTTGGCAGAGCTATTTTGAATTTTTGTAATAGGAAGGTAAAAATATCACAGCAGTCTGTCTTGAAGAGGTTTATAATGGTTGGGCTAGAAACATCAGCTCTTTTGCTGTCCTTAGAACAGTGTACCAGGATGTTTTTGCTCCATAGCTATGAAACTATGGTTATGACTGGAAATTAGTTTCTTTTTTTATTTAATCACACATATCAAGAAGAAAAATACCAATAAGATAGAAATTTGCTGCTTTTACATGATTAGTAGAAAATTAGAAGATCTTTCATATTTGTTCCATATTTGTTGTATGCACAAATGGTGTGTAGAATAACTAAAATAGAGTGTTTATAGAGTAAGTGTTTATGGGTGTGTGATGTGTATAACTTGAAATCAGTTGAACTATTCTGCTGCCTAGAATTAAGTGTTTGCTGCTCTTTCCGATGTGGCAAGCACAATTCAGTCATTCAGAAAGAAGTTTTTTGTATTTATCATGTTGTCTTAGGACTATCTTTCAGTGCCAAGGCAACTCTGTTCAGTTTTAATGTGCAGCCTTACAGAGTCCTTTTGTTGAAACCTACATGTTCTATTGTACTGGCACTTAATTTTTGGTAAAGAACTTTAACTGGATAGCTGTCACTTAAATAGTGCGCAATTGAACTGCTCTGTGGTTGAAGGGCTGTTAGGTCTGTCTCCTGAATGCAGTGCGTTAATATATTCCTGCATGTGACACTGTTACTTTACAATGCATCTAGGCTTTGTCAGAGGTGAGGACTTGCACATGCAGTGCTTAGGAATTTATGGGCTGCTGTTTGTTGGTAATACTCATTATACAGGCCACTGCTTTTAAACAAAATGTCGAAATAGAGGTTCTGACCCTCCAGTGAAGTGTGGTGAGGAATTAGGATTGCTTGAAGGCTATGGTGGTAGTGCTTAAGGGATAATGTTCATTCATCAAACTGATGGGACAGTCAGAGAAAATCCAGCTAGACTTTGATGGGCTCTTTCTTGTTCATTAATATGTTGATGTGGATTTGGTACCCATCGAGTGAAGGAGTAATAGCTGCATTCGAGCTCTGTGCTTGCCTGCTCTCTTCCTCACTGGCTGTTGTGCTGTCACGCTGCACTGAGTTTGGGCTGCTCCTTTTGATCCTGTACTTCAGCAACTGTAAAATTTTAGCTCTGATTGAGAAGTCCTGCACAGCTTAGCGATGGAGCTACAAGAGTTTTGTGGAATGACTCTAAAGCCTTGTTGGAATTTGATTAAAGGCAGAGGTTGATTGTTGTTTTGCTTTCTGAAGTGGTCTGCTAGATTTTACAGCCTGAATGAGATCTTGTGTTGGCAGAATTTGGCCATATGAAGCTGTACAGACACTGTGCAGTTCTGCTTTTGCTTAAGCTATTACACCCTGTAGGGCTTCTTGCAAAGGAGTTTTTATTAGCAGTATTGAGTGATGATGCTCAGTGCTGAGCAAATGCATCAGCTGCATTGGTTTGGCATGCTCTCCCTTTAGAGGTGCCAAGGTTGGAAAGTGGTAGGGGGCAACCTTTCAGGAAGCTGAAAACCTTGATGGAAACTGTGAATTGTAGTAGCCAGAAGAATTTCAGAATGAGAAGAATTGCTAGATCTCTCTGGATTCAGGTCATGATTGTTTCTTGTTCTCCAGACCTGTTGGTGTTGCTATGGGCTCATGCCAAGTGTAGTGGAAAATCATGTGGACAGTTCCCAGGAAATGGACATGTCTTTGGAACTGCTCCAGTCTTGAGCTGTGGTTACAGTTGCTGACCTAGAGGTCTTCTGATGCTCTGGATTGCACTGAAATGAAGACTACTTAGGTTAAACCAAGATGTGTGGCAAGTGTAAGAGATGGATGATTTGCTCTGTCTTTTTGTCATTTGCTGATTGTGTCTTCTAAGGCGACACAAGTGCAGGGGAGCTGCATGGTTATAACTACAGCCACACCTGTGCTGGGTAGATAGTCAAAGGAGGGCTCTCCACCAGGGCATGTGCTCTATGCCCAGGTATCTCTTTATATGGTTAAAACTGTGTAGCCTTCCTATGGGCATTCTGTTTTAGAATGAAAATGACTATTTGTTAATTATTTGGCTTCATTATTGTGGAATAAAGTTACTTATTTTGAAATGGAAGTGAATTTACAGATGTGTAAATGTAGTAGAATAATTATCAGGGTATAACTCTATTGAAATTATTCTTGTGTAGATGATCCCCAAGACAGTGAATTGGGCATTTCTGGAGCTCTGCATCACATATATAGAGTCATCTCTTTTAAGAGCCAGTTCTAACCCTTGAGGTTCAGAGCAATGACCTACGCCTGAAAGGCTTCTGTAATGTCTAGAGCAAGTGGAAGACTTGGTGGGTTTTTCCTGTGATGATCTTTTTTTCTTTACCCTAGAGAGGCCACACATCATCTGAGCCAGTGAATGCTGGTGGCGAGCTCCCATGTATGGGAACTGCTCCTGCATGCATGTCTTGACCCAAATGCAGTTACGCCACTTCTGTTTGCATTCCTGAAATAGGTATAGCTACTGTGGATTGACACTGGTGTAACTGGGATTGGAGCATGGGCAGTGTTTGATCTGCAAAATAAATCCCATGCTGATGGCTTGTGTTGGAAATAGTAGCTTCTCTTCTGCAGTGCTTGGCCTGGGTGAACAACACACTGGGGTAAAATATCTCCTCTTGGAAGGGTCTGCATTGTGTCCAGTTACACTTGATCTTCCCATGGACTTCTTCCATCTTGTTTTGTCAAGAGATTAAATTAGCTTTCTTTTCTCCCTTTTCCTCCTCTCCCTTCCCTCCCCCTTCCTTTGTCTTTGGAAGATGAAGGAGTTCAAATAACTAAACCAAATAAATTTTACAATTATGGTGATTTCTCTGTTACTGACTTTCCCCCTCATTAATGTTAGCTGAACTTGACATCTAGTAATTATGGCTTTAGTTTTTGAGCCAGAAATATTTCCTGGCTCCAGCAAAATTTGCTGATTCTACTGATAGCATTGGGAGAGCTGCTTTCCACTGGGAAATTAGTTCAATCAAACGTATTTTCCTCTGACAGTTTCAGGTATTTTGCATCAAGTAACATACTCTGTATGTAAGGAGAAGGGATTGCTGTTTGGGATCAAGGAAATGCTATGCATTAAGATGTGGTTCGATCGTCTTATCTGTGTGTTTAAGTAGAGGTGTCAGTGACCCTGCCAGCAAAACTTGATGAGTAGAAACCTCTTGCTGAGGCTACAAAATAAATTCAATTCCACACTCTTCAAGTTCTCTAGGAAGTAACCCACTTTTTTGCCTAACAACTTTATTTCCCCTCTGAACAAGGCATTACAGAACTTCTGTTTTTGTGAGTTTTATTAACCTTGGCTGCTGTTTTGTTGCCAGAGTCAGAGGTTATTTGGAGTATTTACTTGGATTACAGATGTTGTCACCTTTTCTTATACCTTGGATGCTGTTAGTAATCTTGGTGACATTTCATTCATCTGTGCAGAGAAATAAAGGTCCTGGCTTACGTTTGGGTAGTGACTTGTACTTGTACAATCCAAGGACCAGCTGCTACTAGAGGCATGGATTACATCAAGCTTGAGAGATCTCACTTGGGTCCTGTTGGATGGAGCTGAGATTGGTGTCGGATTTTTTTCTTCTGTCCTCCATTTAAAAGAAAAAATTTTTCATCTCTCTTCTCAAGGGAAAGTTTTGGTGATCCTGCAGTGTCTGGGCAAAGAGGCCCATGTCTTACCTTTGGTCCCACTTTGACAAGAGCAGTTGCCACAGCAGCATGTGTAGACCTGTGGCGGGGGGCAGGAGAGCTTCTCTTTGTTTGGATCTCTTTGCAGCAGAGGTCTTGAAGATTTAACCACAAATGAGATGCAAAGAATCAACGAAGGAAAAACAAAAAAGGAAAACTGTCAGGCAGCCTGACAGTTTTACAGAAATTAATGATGGTAAGTTGCTCTTATCTTTCTTGATTCCAAATGTGCATTCTTGATGCAGGTTCAGTCTTTTGTATGTGTGTTCCAGGAAATTTTTTCCAGGAGTGGAGGCTTCCTCATTAAAACTATTTTGCCCAGATGCATTGCTTTTCAGTACTGGAAGTCAGGGGAAATTCCCTGGGGCTGTCACAGTGGGATTATCTTTGCAAAGAGCTGGGAGGATGAGTTAGTAAATATTTGTGGCAGCTTGGCTCAGGGCTATGTGTTAACCCTAAGCAGAGGGCAGTATTGGGAATTAATGTTTTGTTTCTAGATTAAATGTTCTTTGCTTACTTTCCTATTGGAATAGGAGGCAGTCGAACTCCTTATTGTATGTGCAGTCATGTTCATAAAAATCTCATAACTTCATGAACGTCCCTTTTGTGATGAGAGGGTGGGTAGATTTGTGTGAAGCAGGAGCATCATCTCTTTGCCTTTCTTCCATCTCTGTTTTATCCCTTCAAGCTGGGGAGATATGTGGTCCGTTTGCCTGTCTGTCTTCAGTCACTTAGAAGAAACCTCTTGTGGCCAGTGTGCTATGAGGACTTGTTCCTGTAGGATGCATCCCTCTAGGTCCCAGGAGAACAAGTCTGATGTGTACTTGGTGAAGGATGCAGCTGCTCAGAGCTGGTATGTGGTTGACCTGCATACCTTATATGTAGGGTTTGGACATAATTGACAGCTCCTTGCCTCTTCTGTACTTCACTATCCAGAGATGTGTTCTTGTTGATGCTGTCAATGCTCTCTCATTTGCCTATCAATTTACCTTATTCCTATCAATGACTGAGGCCCTTTAAACTGCATCAGTATTTTTTATTTTCTTAAGCAAGAGAAAAATAGTTGGTCTAGAGCAACAAGAGGAATGGGGAGTGGAGGAGCAAATATTAATGTTCAGTCCCAGGAAAAGTGAGCAGAACTGTTAGCAGCACTGAAAGAGATGAAGGATGAGAGTTGCTTTAACTCTGTCCTGCAGAAATCAATACAAGTTGCTGGAGAGTGAATGAGGATGGAAAAGAAGTAACTTGGTGTTCCTGCCTTTTTATATATATTTTTTTAAAGAATATTTTCAAACAGCTGTTGAATATTTGGCTTAAACTGGTCTTTAACACAGAAGCCACAAGTTGTGGGGGTTCCTTTTCAGTGGGTTGGAAGGTAGCTGCAGGTAAGTTTGGGGTCTGTCCCCGCATGGAGCTGGAGGCCAGTGTGCTGCCTCTAGGTTATTTTAAATGAAAGCAAAGTTCAGATATGCTGCAAACCCTGTGACGTGTTCAGAGGAGATTTTGATGCTTTGAGCATGCTCCAATTAACTGGCTGTATTTTGCTACTCCAGCATATTTCATGAGCTTTTGGCCATCCAAACACCTTGTGCCATAGTAGCTGGCTGCTTTAAATAGCTGCTGTATTACCCAACAGATCAGGTTGTGGTGCAGTGGTGACTACAGCAATTTCAGTGTGCATGGCACTTAATTATTAGTCAGTATTGGGGATTGAGCCATAGGTCTCTTGGTCCCATGCCTAGCTTAGTTTCTGACTGAGTATAGAGCTTTGAATAAAATAAAATTATTGTTTAGTCTTTCAGAGTGGTGGGGAATTGTGTTTCAGTTGAAATTAGTGGGATTGAGGAGTTCTGTGCCACTTTAAGCTAGTCTACACACCCCTGTGTGCCCTAGTCTTCATGTCTGCAGGACATGGATAATGACTACACTTTAAAAGGTTTTGATGCTTAGATTGAAATGGATATGAAAGCGCAGTTATTTAGTGTAATGTCATGGCTGTCTTTCTCTGCTTAACATCTTCATATTGGAATTATGCCAACTGTGCCAAATATTTAGAAAAATGTCCAATATGTGGTAGAAAATGTCTTTCTGGCACAGGGTTGCAAATCTGTTGCAGCATTTAGCTGTGTAGAACAAAAAGTTCTGTTTAAGTGGGTAAAAATTTCCCTCAACAGTAATGATGTATGTTGCAAGTTTACTAGCTATCTAATCTAGTTTCCATCCGTTACATCAAGTGATAATCCTCTAGCAAATTAGGTGCTGTTAGCAGCATTTCTGTCAGCCTGGGTCTGGCTGCACATCTAGGCAACCTGCCTTTGAGGAATTTCAAAATTCACCCTAGTTAGTCATGCTGCTTTCTCAGCCTCTGGAGACTGTATTTCAAATGTAACACAAAGCTGAGCTGTCTGTCTTGCTTGTTTAATTGTATTTATTCTGCTTTCCCTCCCCCACCACCTGCCAAGGCTGTTTGGCCACGTATAGGGATGGCTCCTGGCTTGTTTTTGGGGAATAGCCATTGTAATTGGCTTTTGGCATATCCTGTTCTACTTTAATATAATTCCTTCACTGTCACTGTGCTTACAGAGGGGCTTGTTGGTAAGTGGGCTAGGGATCAAAAAGCAGGCTGTGATGCTTGGTTTCTGTAGGGCTTGCTGCAAGGTGAGGCTTGCTGGCTGCTCTTGCCTGGGGACAGGCTGTGCAGCAGCTGTGTGCTTCCAGCTCACATGGCCAGGCTTGCTCTGAAATGAACCTGGCAGCCAGCACTACCCCTGTGCTTTGGGGCAGCCTCTTGCCAAGGGTCATGCACTGCCTGGGAGTAATTCAGTGACAGGCAGCACTGGAACGAATGCCATCCGGTTTCAGCCTCTGAATAACTAAGAGGGAGTGTGGCTTTTGGCCAGGGTACACTGTCCTCTGCCACCCATCTGCTTCCCCTGACTGTTGCTTGAAACAGCTGCTCCTCTCTGGGGGCTTCCCAGCAGGGTAAGAGAAGACCAATTACAGACCACCCTTCATTGCCTTGCCACTGACTTATTTAGCGAGCTTAAAATCCTCAGGGTGCTATTTTTCTGTGCTGCTTTTCTTTGCTGCAAAATCATGGCATGATGTTTAATTGCTAGCTGTAAGGTTGATGCTTGGTTTCAGTGCAGTGTTGGAGAGCATGGAGGTGGGAGCAATGGGTGAGAGCTGGAGGAGTGTGGAGTGAGGGGGCTTGTTTCCCTGTTATCTCCCTCCACAGCTGTTTCTTACAGAAATCCAACTCTTAATGCAGCTGGCTATAGACAGGAGGTGCCGTTCAGCAGCGTACGCAGAGCAATGTTGAGTTGCACTACAGGGGGATCTCTTGTGCTTAGGTCTTGATGTGATGGGCATGTTGTCAAAGCCTCATGGAGAAGTGTGAGACCTTCTCAGCAGGGTGTAAGGGAAAAGCGTGGACAGAGCAGCCCTTGCATCACAGGGACAGACGCTGGTGGCCACTTCTGCAGCTGAGGGATTTCCTCTATATATGAACATGTGCAGGATTTTTCTTGGTGTGAATCTAACTCTAGGGTGAATTGACTCTAGAGGCTTTTCATAGCCCCTAAGTAGGTGCAGTATCCTTATTAACTGTGCCCCTGTACAGTGAGGTTGCAGCATTTGACCTATTGAACCTCAAGATCAAGTAAGTGAAAGCCAGGAAAACACTCTAGAATTGTGATGCCCCCAGCTTTGCAAACTCATTTCTGGACACTCTGCCCACTGCAAACCCTACTTCCCACCTACAGCTTTCCTCATTCAGAGTTTCCTGCTGGAGCCTGGTAGGTTTCCTTGATAAATGACCGCTATGAGCCAATGTGACAGTTGGTGTTTAAGTCCTGTTTCTCATCTACTTGTCACCTCCTCAGCCTGCTCCTAACCAGCCATGTTAGTTAGCTAGTGGCAAGCTATTAAACCTTTAAACAGTTTTGGCACAGTGCGTTAGGCTTGTGAGTCAGGGGTGAAATAGACCTTATCATAAACCACAAATACCTTGATCTGTGCTGTGGGAGGGGTGTGGTGCTGATAGTGTTTGGGGAGATGCTATGTGAGTAAAGGGGGCAGAGCTTTTTGAAGAGGTATTTGTTTTTTATTTTGAGATATTTCCCTCTTTTCCTGTATAGGAACTTAAAGTAGAGTAGAAAAGAACATTTGGGGATGGGTAGGAGGAGTAGGAAAACTATTTATGCAGCCAAGTAAGCAAGAGAATGGAGGTGGTTTGTTGGACTGCACTGTAGCTAGAGGGGTTTATTAGTGCAGCTCTCTTCTAGTGTACGACATTCCCTTTTCCCCTGCAAGAGAAGGCAGACACATCCACAAAAATCCTTTGAAAAGGTGACTTCTTCCAGGAGGTAGTTGCTTCCCGCCAAGAGAATAAGTCTTCAGGGCCCACTGTGGTGACCCAGCATTGTAAGGGACCTCTGGGGTCTGCTTCCCCTGTAAGTGAGATGTTAAAACACCAGTCAGCCAGGATAATACTGTTTCAGGAGCTCATTGATTTTTAGCAGAAGGAAGTGTGTTAAAATGATGAGTCACTGACCTATTCGAAAATGAACAACCTCCTTGGTTCCATTAGGAGCTGATAATAGATCATCCTGGACAAGAGCTGGTGAAAAGGGATTCAGGGGTCCCCTTGTGCCTGCCATTGCTCTTGTGTGTGTGTCTACTGTTGCACTCCAAATCTTTTTTTATGGGTGAAGAAGCAGCACACCTTATATATAAAAAGCCAATGATTTCTTGTGAGTGTAACTGAAATTGCAAGAGTCTAATCCTTGCTCGTCCAGCTATAATTCTTACAGAAAAAGAAAGAAGAATAATAATTGTTACTGGCCAAGGAGGATACTGTATTCATATTGATGTTTTCTTCTTCCCCAGTTAGGATCTGCCTGAGGCCGATTTTGTTTGCTAAGACACTTTCACACCTTTACTTATCTTATAAAACTGTGGTTGTAACATACAGAGATGTACAACAAAATACAGTTAGAGAAATTGCTGCCACAGCTGAACTGAGTAAAACAAAGCTGTGGGCAGGTCAGGAAAAGCTCAGATAGAAGCCTGGTGAACTTCAGTGCCTTGCAAGCTCAGTACAGAGCTCATGACCAGTTACTGGTCATGGTAATGCCATGGTACAAGGCTGCATTGTTATGCAGCTGTAAGCCAAGAAGATGCACTGAGGAGTTGTTGACAGTAAGGAAAGAAGCTGATGCTCTTCGGCGGGGAGGCAAAAAATCAGAGATATGTGCCCTGTATCTAGGAGTGGCTGTGATGTCTCTATTGACCTGCTGGTCTTTTAAGTTGTGCCCTTGCTGAGAAGACCTGGCAGTGACCAATAGTAAGGCTGGAGCTGGTGTAAAGCACATCTCCCATGCGAGAGCTCTTTGTGTGTAGGTGTCTGAATTGTCTTGCAGGCAAATTCCCTGTAGCTTTTCTTTGCCCTCGTCACTCCTCTCTGTCTGGGCTGAGGAGCTACTTGTTTGTTCAGGGCTTTAGGTAGCCACAGGAGGTGTGGAGAGGAGAGAATGTGGAGAAATGAGTGACTGCAGGTCAGGCCTTCTTATTAATTTGTAAAATACTCTGGGAACCTTCTTTGTGAGAGATGATGAACAAATGAAACTTTGAACAATGGTGTAATGAATTTTTTTTTTCTTCTTGTAATGTAGATTAACATTGAGCCCATGCTTATTTCCTTTCTTGCTATTAAAATTTCAGTCCTTGCCTCTTGATCACTTCTTTCCTAGCTCTGGTTACCTGCACAGGGCTTTGGGATAATAAAGTGAAAGTCAGATATTGAAGTATCTTTTATAGATTTTATGCCAAGCCATGACTTGGGAGTTCAGTCAGTGTTGTATGCAGATATGATCAATAAAGCTTCTAGTTCTGTACTTCCGCTGTTAAGTTGTAGTTCATTGATTTTAAGGAGTTACCAGGAACTAGGGAAATAACATGGTTAATTAATTGGATTGTAAGGTCTACAGGGATTGTACCTTTCTGTCTGCTCTCTGAAGCACCTCAGAAGCCTCTGATCACTATAAAAGAATGACTTGTTTCCACACACTGGTAGTTTAAACTAATTAGTTCCTTTAAAACTATTTGCCTTTCAAGGCAACTATTTTATACATGAGCTATGGAGTTATGGCTTTGTAGCCTTTGGCTTTAGAGGTCCAGGTAGAAGTGGAGGATTTTTAATAGGGCTCAGCTAAACGGTCCCAAGGAATCTAGATCCTTGTATTTGTTAGCCAAGCTGTCCTGCTAAATGGTTACCTGTGCCCTTGACAAAAAGCCTTTGGGACAGCTACTAATGTGTTGATGTTTTATGTCTTGGCCTTGGAGTTAATTACATTCCTTTTGCCATCCAGTAAGGCACACAAAGAAATAATATATCAAGCTCTAGATCTGTTCTGTGACATCTGGTTTTTTCAGGGAAATAAGTCAACAGATCTCCTGTCTAAAATGGAAATTTATTCAGAGTATATAAAGTGAAATCTAGCACAGAAGTATTCTTCTGGAGCTTGTATTTCTTCTAATTTATAGCTCCTCTTCTTTTCCAAGTGAATTAGAGACTTAAACCTCCTGTTATGGGTCTGTAATTCATGTTTTCAGAATTTTACTATTGTTATCTTTCAGTGTTTTTATGAAGCTCTGCTGTGGAGGTGCTCAGATAAAGTTGTATATTTAGTATTGGCCAATTCACTAGGAGCACAGCTGAGATTATAAATTACCATTAACATTTTCCCTCAGCATGAGCTTGTTCTCGTTTTAATGTCTTTAACCTCTTCTGAAGATTTAGGGATGATGAGCTATGGAAAGATGGACTGGATGAAGCTATTATGCAGCAGTTGGAAAGCTGTACTTGGCCTTACCTACACATAGTGATTTGTTGTCCCTGTGGACAAACTCAATGAGATTCCCCTGGCATCTGTTGAGGATCTGGTAAAGTCAACCCTTTCATTAGTGACCTATTGAAGGAAAAGAGAATATGCTTGTTGCATTTTTAAGATAGCACCAAGTTGTAAGATGTCACAAAAATATTGGTGAGGAAAGCATGAGCTTGGTAATCTCTTGAGACACATTCAGGATCATTTTTTGATTCCTGTGACTTTATGGGAAAAGCAAGGAGTAAATAATACTGAGGATGCTTGGGGATCCTACAATTGGTTGTTGTATGAATTAGGGCTTGTTTTTTTTCCTAGGTGAGTACTAGCAGGTTGGGGAAGAGATGCTCCTGGAAGACAGGGTAAGGACTTCTCTGTTTTGCCTCCTCTAAAAGCCTGTAGCCACCATGAGGTTCCATTCTGTAAATCCAATGGAATGCAAATCTGTATGGTACAGAACGAGGACCTTTTAGCTTGGTCTTCTGGCCCAAGTATTTTGGATCTAAACAATTACATTATTTAGGCTGCAGTCTTGCAAATTACATGCAGAGCTGAGCAGGTCCATTCCTTCTTCCCAGACTGGGAGTCAACTGAGAAGCTGGTGCTTCTCTATCTCTCAGTAACTGATAGTGGGATATAATCTGGTCACATTAAAGGATTCCTGTGAGCAGCATAGGTGTTCTGCCAGCTTTACTTCAATAGTGCAGTGCTGGTGTGGCCGCTGCATTACCTGTGTGAGTACAGCCAGCTTTCAGATGGCATCCTGAAATCTTCTTTTCTGCCAAAAGTGGTGACTGTCATCACAATCTTTATTTCAAGGGACACAGCAAGCATAAGACTATCTCTGTTTTAACTTCTGTGCGTGCTGAAATGCCTTTGCTGATACATATCTTTATGCAAGCAGACAGCTACATCTTGGGCTGTGAGATATCCTGGATTTCCCCAGCCTGCAGGAGGAGCTGTTGCTGGAAAGCTCACAGGAGGATTCCTGACTTCACAGCGGGATTCTTGTAGGAATGACAATGTTTGCTTGGGTGTTGTAAAGGTTTGAGAGGGATAGAAGCCAGTCTAGAGAAGACAAGGCCACAGGAAGGGAGATGAACAGAAGAGCCAATCCTCTTGCCTGGTACCAGAAGTTGTGCTAGGCAAAAAGTCATTGTTGGTGAGCTCTGATGGAAATCTCATGGCATCTGCAGAAGGAATGCCAAAATCTGGAGGGGAAAGATTGCTGGTAAGAATTGAACTCTTACAAGTGAATTGCTCTTGAGCAAGAGGAACTCTAAAGCTGAATACAGTGAAGGGTTGTGAGGTCAGGTAGATGCATTTGTTCTGTGAGCCCCCAGCTTCCCCTACTCCATCCTGAAGTAGTCATTTTACTTTGTGTAGGCTGTCTCAGGCAAAACACCAGAAATCCCTCAAAAAAAAAACCACCCAACAAACAAACCCAAAACCAGCCACATAAAAAAACCCCCAAACCCAAAATATTTACAAAAAGAAAAAACAACCAAAACCCAAGAAGAAAGAGAATAGTAAAGCAGCTCCAAACTGCTCTCAAGTGCTGCTTCTGCAGTGGATACAGCTTCCAGCAGCACAAATCACTGCATTGCAAACAAGCAAAACAAACAGAAGAGCTTGCACCTGAGTACTGAAAAAACTGCAAAACACAAAATAAATCCTTGCAAGCACTTCAGCAACAGCTTGTTGACCTCTCAGGATTGTTTTGTAGGGCAGGGGATGATACAACATTTAAGCACTAAAAACCCTTGAAGTAGTCTTCCCCACTCTGGGAGTTAATTTCCAGCAACTTCTTATATCTGGTAGTAAGACTGGATGTAGAGAGGGAATAACAGTTTCAGGCTATTTTGAATTGCCTTGGGAGACTATGCAGTGCCATGTGTCTGCCAAGCACTTAGGTGATCTTTATCAGTGTCCCAACAACCTGACCAGAAAGAGGAGGCCATCTAGTTTTCTCAAGAAATTCAGGGTTGGGAGTTGAAGAAATGAGGCAATCGAAGACACAAAGGCTGGGGCGAATGCAAGTACAAGCTTCTGGCTTTATCTCATGATGGAAAGATGATGGGGTATCTTTCAGAAACCTTTTTTACAGCTTGATAAAGTTTAACTTTGTGGTTATTTATTCTCTAAAATAGACCACCTTGTCCTGCCTCCTTGCCCAAATAAGAACTGTAAAATTCTTAAGCCAATGTTGAGAAATAAGAGTTACAGCTCAGGTCAGAGGTGAGGAGTTGGGAATGTGTGAGGATTACTCACCCCTCTCAGTGTGCTACCTGTCTGTGGCATTACTTCACTGCTCAGGACTTTGCCTTGTTCTTGTTCTCATGTACCTTTGTCATTGTCCTTATATCAGACTGCTGAGCACCATTAGACAGCCAGTGTGAGCTTGTCTGCTGGGCCACAGTCCTCTGCCAACCTTCTGCTAACGTTATCCATCTTTTTTGGGCAAGGTTTTGAGGCATCACACACACCAGCATACTTTCAGCTCTTAAGATGCATGTGGCTACAGCAGTGGCAGTTTTCATTCACCATCAGCAACAGTTATCGGCTTCCTCTCTTATTTTTCTCCAACACTAAATTTAAGCAGATGGTTGGAGGCTTTCCCTGTTGGCAAGCTCCAAATAAACATGCTGTAGGATGGGATTTGTTTGCCCAGCTTTGCCTCTGATTTCCCTTCCTTGTTGCAGAAGGGAAATCAGTGGTTTATCTCCTTTTGCCCTAATCCAGATACCTGGTGTAGTCCTGTGAAGCATATCTACAGGGACCACTTCCTCCTTTGGCTGTAAATGGGAGCTGAGGTGGAGACACCTGCACTGCAGAGTCCAGCTCTCTGGACAGGTACAATTAGTAGTAAATGACAGCTGTAATAAACGGGCCCAAACACTCTGTTAAGACTAGGGGTGTTTTAATGAGGCAGATGGAAACTTCCAGAGAGGTTGGATGTTCCTGGTCAGGAAGTCCCTTTGCTGACTTTGAGGCAGGAGAGAATGGAACTGGAGAGTCAATAAAAGTGAAATTTGAGTTGTACTTCAGTGAAGGCTGTGATTAGGGATACTGATATGCCAATCAGTCCATTAAAACCTAACCTCACTTACCAAGTCCTCAGGCTTCACTTTCAAAGTACAAGGCCTGTGAAGGTGGCTAAGGGCAGGAAGAAATGAATGAGGGAAAGATTCAGTGTCCCATGTTGGAATGGGGTCTTGGCTGACTGACAGATTTTCTCATTCATGTTTGTTGGCCTACTCAAAAGACCAACCACTTGGTGAAAATCCCTGCCCTGCTGCTTCCTAAAGATCTTCATTTAGGGCAGTTGCTTCTGCCCATGTTTCCTCCAGCATATTGCAGGCATCAGTTTAATTAGAAATAAAAATTGATTAGTGTGGTCCCTAGTGGATCTTTCAGAGGTTTGGCAGCAACTGCAAATAATGTGTGTGCAGCTGTTTAGTGAGGGGGTGAGATGGCTGCTATCTTAAAAATTAATTAGTGCTATTCCTGAGTATTGATCTGAGCCTCCTGGATAGAAGATGAGCCAGCCCTGCCCAAGGGCAGGTGAGTGGCAGCTTCTTGAGGAGATGCGGAGAACAGCCCACTATCCAGGAGAAGAGTTTACTCTTCTTAGTCATGCCTTTTATTTTAACCTTTTTTTTTTTGCCTTTCCTCTCAAAGAACGTTTACAGCTTTAGATAGGGAAGTCCCCAGTGTTTAGCACCTAGTGGAAGCTGTAAATGGCACTCTGGCTGCACAGATCTAGCATATATTAGCTTAGGAAAAATATACATTGCATCTCGCAGTCATAATTCACTATGCTGGATGCAGGCAGGATGCCACTGCGCCAAGGAGCTTTGCTCTATCTCATTCAAATATTTTATTTAGTTGGTTTGTGACAGTAATGAATTGATCTAAGTCTGTACTGGCACAGTGGGAAAAGCAGTCTGTCTGCTGATGGCTTCAGTGCTTGTCATTCTTTCCTGTTGCTCTTCAAAAGACCACATGCTTTGCTGGGCTTCCCCAAGAGCTACATGTATATCTTGTGTCTGTTACCTGAGAAGGGTAGGCAAGGTGTGGTGAGAGCCCTACCTAAGGAAGAAACGTGCCAGCAGACCAGAAGTCTCTGCGCTTCTGTATAGGATTAAAGACTGCTGTACAGCTCATCTTGTCAGCAGGATGTCAGAAGTGACACTTGACAAATAACCACCTCTGTATCTGTGTTCCCCTTCCTTGTCACCTCTGTCCCGCTCTCCCTGAAAGCTGAGCTTACTGTCGAGATTGTTTGCTATCTAGCTAAGTATTCACAGGCTATTGTTTCCTCTATTGTATATCTCCTTTGAGTCTGCTCTGGCTGTGGTGCCTCTCCTCAGGCAGTGTTGGCTTTGCAGGAGCTGTTTTCTGGATGCTCATCTCAGGCAGTACTTGGCTGAGTTGGAGCTGTGCCAGAGCCTGACCCTAAACCAGTATGCAGTAATGGTGTGAACTCTCCTTTTATCTTCTGTTGTAAGTCTTGTTCAAGCACTGGAAGTTAGCAGGGTGTGGATTTGTTATTTTTAGCTTGTAACCCATAGCTTTAATCCACCTTGAAAAGAAGAGTGAATACACTTCTGTTGTCTTTATGCCCTAGGGAAGTCTGTCTGTGAAAAGAGAAGGTTAGAGAGCTCAGGAGTTCATTGCATGAGATTGGCTGGGAGGCAGGTGGAGATATTTTTTTTGTTCTCTTGGTAGTATGCTGAGTCTCTGTAAGGGTAGTAGATTTGTCCATGTGGGTATCTTTTCATGGAAATTTATTTGAAAATGGAGCCATCCATCAGGAGAAACAAGTGCTGCTGTGCACCCAGCTGCTCCTGTGTGGTCAGTAGGAACTGAACAGATCAAGCGTGTCAGGAGCAGGAGAGCCTGTGCTGTTTGATTCTGTGCTGGCTCTAGCAAAGCTCACAGTGTCTCTCCTGTAGAAGAATGCCACCAGCAGGGCTGGCTTGCCCTGCTCTGTGCTGGGTGCAATGTGTTAATGCCTGGCTCTTACTATGTGCGTATTCTCCTGCTGTGGGCTCCTGAAGGTATTAATGGTTCTGGAAGAGACAGGAGGAAGTGAGGCCTTTAGGCTTGCCATTGAGATTTACTGTTGCTCTGAGCCAAGAGCAAAAATCTTATTGGGCTTGGAGGAAGCAGGACTGGAAGAGAATTTGTGTCTCCAGAAATTTCACTTTATAGCACTCGTGGCAAGCTGGACATCTCCCCCAGTGAAATGAACACCTAGAAACACTATAGCCCAGTCCAATTGTAACCTCACTTTACTGTGCAGAAGAAGTTTTCTATTGCTGCTTGATACCTCCTGCAAAAGACTGTGGAGCAAACTTTTGCTTGCCTTCCTCTTATGGGTTTCATCACTGTTAATCATTCTTTTTCCCCTTCTCAGGATGTTTGGGGTTTTTTTTTTGTGTTCAAATCTCAGTTCCTCACCACCTTCACATCCTGTCTAATAATATTTCATAACCTACAAATACCTGTGTAGAGCAGGGCTGCTGGGTTTTGGGTGATGACTGTATTAGCTCTGCTACTGACAACTCCTTACATTTTGTGCTAGAGCATTGCTTCAACAATGACATAAGCCTCTTGGGAAAGAGGTAGGAAGGCCACTGTTTGAAGTTTAATGCTTGACTGCACAAGGAGGGCATGGAGAAATCAAGCCCCTTGGGAAGGTGATGGGCATGAGGCCCACACAGAAAACGATGTTGGAGCTGTGTGAGTTGTGGACTGGCTGCCCCTATTGCTCTGTCAGGCAGCTTTGCAGTGATGGTGAGCATGACCTCTGGGCAATGCTGTGGGAGTGAAATTGCTATTAATTGCAGCAGTCTGGTCCTCTGGTTCTGGCTTGCCAGGACTTCCTGAGAAATTAGTTTTACCAGATCAGGCTTCTGGGGTGTGAAGCATAACATCTCATGGTGGGTGGTATCTGAAATGGCTAATCTTGTTATATCATCGTGTAATCTGTTGGACATCTTATTTGGGCCAGTGGGTGGTGGTCATTCCATGCAGAATTGGGGAGTATTCAGTAGATGGAAAAATTCATGACATGGGAAAAGCTTCTTGGAAAGAAAGTAAGAAAGACTGGGAGCCTACCCCACAAAGGTGATGTGTAAGAAAGGACATCAATAAAATATGTACCATATGTTTAAAGCTGATAAAGGAAAATATGTTATTAGCAACACAGTGGGACTATGGAGTTTGAAATCCTCTAAAATATCAAGGGCAAGAATTTTTTTTTAAAGCTTCAAGGAGGGGTTGTTGCAGGAGTAGTCAGTCAGAATTCATTGTAGTTTGTAATGTAATCACTTTTAGGAAGGGAGGGAGGATAAACCCCAAATGAACCCTCTATAAGATTTTGGTCTAGGAGATACCTCAATATGGAAGCACTGATCCATCTTCTGGGGATTAAGACCACACCTCCTAGAGGAGGGAGTTTCTCAGAACAAAGAGATTTTCCCCTATGGGCCTCTGAAACCCTAGATCCACCTGGTTTTGTGGTGGTAGTGTGCTAAGGAGACAGTGTCTTCAAGTGATCATCTTGCATCCTAAAGTGTGAGAAGTGAGAGACATGCTATGAACACCAACTGCAATACCAGGATACCTACACACAGGACCTGGGCTGAATCATAGAATCATAGAACAGTTACAGCTGGAAGAGACCTTGAAGATCATTGAGTCCAGCCTTTTTCCTAGCCCTATCACCCCACTAAATGATGCTCCCCAACGCAACATCCAGTGCTACAGGCTGACATGCTGTGTGGCTGCTGAGTTGCAATCTGATGGAGCCAACCAGCATGAATTTCCTAATGGTAATGGGTCTAACACAGGGATATGTATTTCTGAACCATCTGTTGGCATGCTTTCTGTTAATGATTGATCTGGAAGCAGAACTGATGTACTCTTCTGCAGCTTTGAAGGTTGGCAAACAGGTGCCTAAAATCCTGGAAGTGTGCTCCTAGGATGCTTTGTGATCTCCTCTCCTGTTTCTGAAGTTGGGCACTTGGTCCCTTGCTCCAGTTCTCATTGCCCATGAGCTGAGGTGTGATACCACCCAAAGATAATACCAACCTGTTTGATTCAGTGCATCATCCCCTGCTATTTTGGAGGTGGAGCTGTTTGCAGTTACAGGGATGCTAAGAAATAGTATTGCTATATATGGCAACAGAGCATTTCCTTGCACAGCAACTTGTTTGTTTTTTTTCTTTTTAATGATATCTGTAATGAAGCAGGAAGGATAGATCTCTTTGCTCCAAATGTGGAAGAAGGCCTAGATAGCTTCCTCTTTCAGCAGCATGAGAGATATACCAGGCTCTGAAGGATGAAAGCATTGAAATCTTCCACGAAAATCAATGAATTAGCCTCAGGTGGTGGACATGCAACAGCAGGTTAAACCTAATATGGCTGAGGGGTTCACAACATTGTTTCGTCCATTAGCTGATCTATGGCTGAGCCAATGTTTAATAGATCCCTTATCACCCTCTGGGAGAAGACAACCCCTGTGCTCTTTGCTTTCCATACTTAGCTAGTTCTCTTTCATTGTGGTGATAAATCCATCTCTTTCCAGGAGAGGAAAAGCTCCTAGATGTCTGGATAGTGAGGAAGGTGCTGCAGGCCAAGCAATGCTACTGAAACTCACTTCCTTGAAGTGGCAGGTTTGTTATTACTGAGCACGTGGACTGACAAAGCAGCCAGCTACTGAGCCATGTGGTGTGTAGTTAAAAAGTGCAGCACTGCTGCTGTCTTTCTGCACATTTGATCTTGTTAGGCAGTCAGAAATAACATTTTCATGGTAAACTCATTTAAAAATTTTCAGGTACCTTTTTTTACTTCAAAGAGTCAGAAATTTAAAAACTCATAGGAAATTAAATAGAAGGATGAATTTAATGTGTGTGTGTGTGTTAGAATTTAGACATTCATAGTGTTTAAACTGAACTGAATCTAACCAGCATACTGAGCCCAATTTCTAACGTTGCTTACTTCCCAGCATTTCTGCTGTGTCCTGTTATCAACAGATTTTATAAAGCAGTGGATGCATCTCACAGGTAGAATGTGGAGAGCTGGAGAGATTTGCCCATGTTGCAAAGCTGTGACAGGACCTGGTTTCTGCCCTTTGCAGCCAGAAGCTTTGCAGCCTCTGGGGTTTTAGTGCATGGAGGTTTTTCTGCCTCTATGTTCTGGGAGCAGGTCTTGGCTGGAGCAGTTGGAGGTGGTGTAGAAATTTGTTCTTTGCCAGACTGCTATTGTCAGGCTGTAGTGTTCTCTCTTTTTCTTCTCTTATACAGAGCTTAGACTTGGAAGCAGCTCCTCACTGAAAAGGTGATCCTGAAACTTTATGGCAGCCACATCATTGCTTAGAATATCACTGTAATTGTCACAGTAGCACTACAGAAACCATCGGAGCACTGAGAAAACCACAGCTTGGCTCTTGCCAGTTGCTGAACTGTAAACCTAGTTTATAGTAGTATAAAAAGTGGCATTAAGCTGATCGTAAATCACTTGGTTTGCTGGGAAAGCAAGTTAAGACCATTCCTGTCCCACAGAATGGTACTTGGCTTGTGAGAACAAGTTTAAATGCAGCTATGAAAAATAAATAAGCTGGTTGCGTAGTGCAAGCAAGAAGCTGGTGTTGGATGTAATGGGTCAGTACAAAACCTGGAGCTGAAGTAAGGAATTTGGTCAAAGTGGATGAGTTTATAAATCCTTACTGGGCTTTGCCATTTCTGAGCATCTTTGGGTGGAGGCTGGGATGACTTCTGCCAGGAGCAGTGTAACCCACCTGGTGCTGCCTGCACAGAGCAGGGTGCTCTTGTGGCTACTTGATTTTTCCATGTACAAAAGTGGAATTGTATTTCTACCATTCCATTGTTCTACTCTTGGTGTAGGATAAAATGTTTCAGGTGTATGCTGAAGATATATACTGAATTCACTTCATCTGCTGGAGCTCCTGCTACAGGAAAGAGCAGTGCACTGTGGCTCGCCTACAACAATTGTCTGTAAAAAGCCTGTCTTGTTATCTGCTGCCTGTGTGTGTTCTTTTTTTTTTTTTTTTTTGTACTGAATTTCAGTGCTAAAAGCTTCCTGTTAAGCTAATGTGTGCTTTCAGAGCTGGGAGTTAATTCGAGGTAGATTTAATACTCTCAAATCCACAGCCTTTTAAAAATTGCCCTAACAAACACCAGCACACTCTCCATTCAGGCTGCAGCTGTACAGTGCATGGCTTGTGACCTCCAGCTTGTGTGCCTGGGCCAGGAAATGGCAATTGCTTGCTAACTGCTGTTGGACAAATATTACTGAAGATTATGGAAAACATATGTGGATAAAAATACAATGCCAGCTCTAGGACATGGAGAAAAAGGAGGGAAGTTTTTCTCACAGTTCAAAGCCTATTACACAGGGTTACTGAAATGCTGTAAACTTTGCTTTCACCCTCAAAGTTCATCATTCCCTGTGCCTGAGTTCCCCTGCTTCATTTCAAAATGAGTCTTCAAATCAGTTTTTTAAATTGCTGCAAAATCCTGTGTGGATGCTCTTCAGTTGATTTAATCTTGGTTTATGTTGATTTAGTTTCTTGCCAACTTTTGCTAAATCCATTTGAGACAGAGTTAAATCAACTTATGAGTGTCCTTGCAATTTAATTAAATCGACTGATGTAGCTAATGTAACTGATTGTAATTAAACGCAAGCAGCTTTTATATAAAGACAAGCCCTGAGGGTGTTCAGGAAATCCCATTTCGTGTTCATATTAGCCCCTAAGAGGAGTTTGCTCACAATTTACCACCTCTGCCTCTGATCTTTGTCCCATAGCAGAGCCCTGACATGTTGCACCGTGCTTTGTGTTTATGATAAATCCCATCCCTGGTGGCTCAGCTCTGTGGCTCTGCCCCACCGCCTGCCATCCCTTCCACAACTGTGCTTGTGTGGCCACATGCTAACAGCCCCGTGGGGAATGGCACTGGGTGACTTGCTGCCCTAGGTGAATAATAACCTGCTCAAATGAGAAATAAGCATGCCCACAGGAAAAAAAAAAAGTTGATCTCCCCCCACAATGTGAAAAGTTCAAGCAGCGATCTACAAGGATGCAGGGGTGTGTGTGGGTAGGGGCTGAAAAAAGTACCTCATGAAGGGTGCTTGTATTCAGCATGGGCTGATATGGTTTCACTGATGGAGGACTTTGTTGTCATATTACTTGTTTCCAGGTGTTTAAGACCTTGTTTATGAGGTCAGTGATTCTGAATATTGGCTTTTACTTAGAAGGACATTACTTTTTCTTCTTCTTGGTCTCAAACTGGAGGCAGCGATCTCTAATGATATAATCTTTCCTATAACAGTCAGATCCCAAAACTAAAGGCTGCTTTTTGATCTCCAGCAGGGAGCCTTGTTATTCAAGGAAGCAAAGATCTTGTGTTAACATTAATTTCTGTGGCTCTGAGTGATAGGAGAAGAAAAGACCAGATGGGACAGCAGCCAGAGCAGTCTGTAGCATTCTGCTCTTCTCCCCTCCCGCCCTGGTGTTCTATGGACTCTCTGCAGTGATAGCAGCAAAAGGAAAGCCAAAGAGTATTCCTCTTCTCCCAGCCTCTGCTGCTAATGTCCCTGAAGTCTAGGTAGCTGGGGAGGAACCATCCGTGTCTGCACAAGCTTTTAATTTTCTTTCTCCTGCTCTCTCTTTCCAGCTCACTTCACACATTTAGAAAACATTAATAGTCTCTGATGATAGTTTCATGCTCTGTTTGCATCCTTCCCAATGAGAACCACTCATATTTGTGGGAGTGCTGCCTTCTGAGTGGAGGTGCCATGTGTGGACGTGCCAGTAAGTGACAGCCCCATGAACAAAGGGAGAAACCCACAGGGATTTCTGGGGCTGTTCATGCCCTGGTGCTCAAGGCTGCTCCTTTTCAGGACTTTAGTGTTGGGCTCTAATGCTCTGGACTGGGCTCTTTTGCTGCCAAATGTTCAGATGGAGGTTCTTCTCCAGGGCCATTAGCCCTCCATGGGGTTCACCGTGTCAAGGGCTTCTATGCTCTCTTTTCCCTCTTATCCATCTCTTCTTCCAGTCTGGGGTAACCCTGAATTTTCTTGTGCCCTATTATCTGCTCTTGCAGCTGTGCCGTGCCTGCAAGAGCAGCAGGAGAGTGGTGCCTGGGGCTTAGTGAGCTGAGCAAAGTCATAAGAGAACCTAAGAGGAAATGAAAGGGGAAAGTGGCCAAGGAAAAAGCATGTGTGTGGAGTGCTAAGGTGCCTCTGTGGCTAAGGAATATGAGCTCCTTTAATCAGGAGATGAGGTGGGAGCCAGCAGAGTGTGAAGAGCATCAATGGCAGAGGATTTGTGAAAAGGGCTTTAAAAAAACCCCACAGAAAAAACCCAACAAAACGCAAATGATTTCTTTGCATGATTATTCACAAAGGAGAGAGGGGGACATGCCAGAAACAGCTTTTCTAGGATGGAGTTACTGGGGAAAATTAGGGTCATCTTAGAACAGCTGACTGTGAAATCCAACTGTCTGAAGGCTGGGAAGTCCTAGATCTTACAGCAGTGTGTCAAAAGAGATAGGGCAGCCTTTGGCAGACATATTTCAACAAAATGTTGGAAATGAGCCAGCCTGGATGGCTGAAGCAAAGCTGACATTTTACGGAATAGCTGAGGAAAGCTGAACAAGGAAGAGGTGAACCTCTGAATCACCCAGCACAAGGCTTCTGAAAGCCTTTGTGGGGGGAGGAGGGAGGAAGGGTGCTCTGGAAGGCACTGAACACAAAAATGAACATCATGTAATTTTTCTCAATCTATGGAAATTAAGGAGACAAAAAAGCTTAAAGAAGGGACAGCACAGACATTTGTCTGGGTGCTAGGCAGAGCAGATCAAACCATTTGCACCTAAAAATAGCATTTCCACAAAGAAAATATCTCAGAGAATGAGTTCAAAACACTGTTTTGTTCATTTATTCAAACCCCTTTTTGACGTGCTCTGCTTGCCCATAAAAATGCATTTAGATTTTTAATGAGTGAAAAAATTTGGCAAGTAATTTTGTTTATTTTTGATGTTGTTGAAAGAGAAGTACTTGCAAAGAAGTTAATGAAGGATAGAAAAAAGGAGGTTTAATAATATTTCTCAGCCCCTCTAAGTACCAGGAAGTATTTTGTACAGCAGGATCACAACTGTCTAGCGCTAACTAACATCACAAAGCAGTGAAAGGAAGCTGTTGGCAGAGATGCTGCACATCGGAGATGGTGTGGCATGAGCTGAGCATGTGCCATGTGCAGTATGTATTTGTATGATATGTGTAGCACCTATATGACAAGGCAAGAGTGTAGTTAAATGATAAAAGCAGCATGTAAACACTATAAACATGGGAAAAGCAGTAGGACGGGACAGTGATGTGCCACAAGATATTCTGAGCATGTATGGCAAAAGCCCCTATAGTAATTTCAGCCTGGAGAAAAAACAGGGAGTGGGGATAGAGGGAGAGGGCAATGGGATTAAAACCCTCTTGCAGTGAGTGCAGAGCCTGCTGAGTGATAGCACAAAACATTTGGGTGTTATTATCAACTCTTTTGATTGAAACTTCTTTCCTCTTGTTTTGAAGATGTTTTTCCCTGAATGTTTTTGGGGTTTATTTTTAGCAAAAAAACCAATAGCATCAGTTTGCCACAAAAACCCCAAAGCCAGTTTCCTTGGAGTTTTGGACCAAGATATTCCAGTTGGAAGGAGGAAAGAAATTTTATGCTGAAAATCATGATCTTATGTGAAAAGGAGATCTTTTGGGTTTTTTTCAGTTAAAGGTGCACTCAATCCTCTTGCTCTTCTGAGTATGTCTTTAATTATCTGGAAAACATGGCCACATCCTGTGGAGTAAAAGATCAGAGAAATCAGTGATTGCATTTTAAGAACTGCACTCAATAGATACTTCTTATTTTAGCTGTGGAGATGTGGAGCAGGAGGGAGAAAAGGATGGAGAGGAAGGACTATAGAAAAAAGAAAAAGTGAACAAAAAAAAAGGCATAAAGTAATGACTGCTGGTGTGCCAGTAGATAGTATTTCATTTATTTATTTTTCTTATTCTATTGTATTTCCCAGCAGGATTTCTTTGATGCTGGAGTAGTTTTGAGGAGAGGGATAGGATGTGAGCTCTGAATACTGATACTTATGTAGCTAGCAACTCTGGATTTCATAGAGAAACGACTGAGTGAATGAAGTGGATAAAATCGCTAATATTGACCTGGTTGTGTGTGAAGCTCTCATCTGCTGCCTGGTACAAACCTGAGCCTGTTTGTAAAAATAGCTTTTTGGGATTTTTTTTTTTTTTTAAAGTTCAATACAGTTTGAGATCAGTTTCAGCAGATGTGGTTGGGGAAACTGAGGGGGCTTCACAGTGATGTTGTTGCAAATGAATCATTTTGGTTTGGGGAGGACAGACGTGCTTGGTAGTCTGAAGAGGGGATCCTGAGAGCAAGGGTGCCCATCCTCCTGTCATCATGTGTGGCTTGCTAATGTCAGGAAGGAAGGGGAATGCAAAGTGTTAGTAAATATCTTATTCATGGATCTGCAAAACATGGAGTCACAAAAAGGGTGGGAGATGGAACACAAATCTTGTATATATATGAAGCAAGCATACCCCATGCAAGATGGGAGCACAAGGTCATGCAAGGGCAACTGGGTAGGTTTTAAAATGTAGTTTTATTCCATTAAACTTCAGTGTTTTCCAGGGCACCTTCCTCAGCCATGCAGAGCCTGTGTGGCAAGCGTCTTCATGTTTTGCTGCTTGGTAGACTATGAAATGTGTTTAGTCACAGTGTTTTGTCCATGATCACAGAATCACTCTGATCTCCCAGTAATAATATATATATTTTTTTTTTGGCTTAGCATCTTCATTCCCTGTGGAATGGGAGTAATATATATATTCCCAGACCAACTCTGATATTCCTGTGTAGTAATTTCTTCCATCTCTCTATGCTCCTGAGATTCGTAAGTGTGGCTTTAAAACTAAACAAAAGGCAAGGCAGATTTCGGCAGAGTATCTTTACAGTGAAGGTCCTGCCCCTCCCTGGAGTGCTGGCTGCAGGGTGCTGTTGGATTTGGTGTGAACTGAGGCACAGGCACTGTGTGACTACTAGTGGGAGGTAGTTCTGTGTGTTCTCCACTCCCAGGGCTGAATTGGTGGTGGGATTTCTTCCCAAAGCATGCTGTGGGGAAGCCTGCAAGTGCAAAAAGGTTTGCTACAATGTTTTTGCCCTGGGACCTCCTAGAGCTATGGAAGTCCTGTGTGCCCCTACTCCACGCACAAAGCCTGCTCTTGAAAGTTGTCTTTTTGTTTTCAGGGAAAGCCATGTTTTTATGTTTTCTACAGCTAGTTTTTCCTCCTATATTTCCAAGCAGGGGGATTTTTTTCCCCACTGAGGGAACTTGTATTAACCTGATGTTACTCTAGGGTATTTTGCAGAGCAGGTCTGATTAATGCAGCCCACTGATATAGTCTTATTGAGGACAGGGTTTTCTTTACAAAGATGTCCAGAATTCCCCTCCCATATTGTGCAGTTCAAGAGGGGAATTGGCTTGAACAATCACAGTATGTCTGCACATTGCAGACTGCTGGCACTGGGGCTGGGCTGCAGCCTGGCACTGGGAGTGTGTCTGTCATTAAGAGTTGAGGTCTTTCAGCAGAGTGCATGGTGCATCTGTCAGGATGCTGTGGGGATCCCACTGCCTGCATTAACCAAGATCTCCTGCCTCTTTGGCCCAAGGACAGCATGTGGGTGACACTGGCAGCCTTTCCACCTCTTTGTTGAAGTAAGAATCACCAGCAGTAGCTGTTTAACCTTCAGGCCCAAAGCTCAGCCATGAAGGATGCTTTGCTGCAGCTGGGACTGCCTCCAAGGAGGGGGGTTAGTTTTGTGACCTCCAGGGGATGTGGAACTGGTGAGATTGTGTTAGGGAGAGTGTAATTGCTTTGTTGAGAGGTGACCAGGTGGGAGAGAAGACATATCAAAGCAGCAGGAAGGGGTGCAGTACTGGCTTTAAAGCAGAGATGAGGGCAGCCAGGGTTGTATCCCTCCCCAGTGTATCAGTCCACCTCAGTAACAGGCAGCCTTGCTCAGCCTTACACCTAGGAACCAGGTAACATCAAGGAGAGGAGTTTAATTAGGATCTTGTAGTTGGTAAGTGCTTTATGTTGTCCAACTTCTTATTTTGCAAAACTAATAGCTGTTTTCCATGCCAATTCCCAGTTGCTGGTATAAAATGAAAATGAACCACCACATTTTTGTGTTTATAGTGTTACCTCTTACAAGAGAAAAAGGTTTTGTATTTACATACTGGTAATAGGAAGGCAGTGAACACAGGGCACTACTGCCCCTGAGCCTTTTGCTCTTGGATGGTGACTGCTCTGCTGACACACAGGGAAAACAAATCCACTAAGATGCTTTACTGGCTGCTGCATTTGGCTTGTGGTTTTTGAGGTGGGTTTTAGGCACCTGATAGGACTTGGGTTTAGTAACTGTTTTAGGAATGTGCCTATGACTTTCGCTTTTCCACCCCCTCCAAACACTGCTGTTATTTAGGATTCTGTATCAATTCACTAAGAGGCTGAAACAAAGTGATATTAAGCAGGAATAAGCACAGGAATTAGCTGTAAGGTAACCTAATAGCTGTTTGGTGAAACAGGAGTTTGCTTGCACACCAAATTAGAAACAAAATTAAAACAACTTCTCAATGTTCTTTCTTTCTGCTTTCCTCTGCTGCTCTGGGAGTTGAAATGAGAGAGGACATGACAAAATATTAAGCTTGAGCCTGCTTTTCTGCTGAGTCTGGTCCTGCTGTAATCCTAACTGCTTGTGAGTGAGCAGTGTTTGAAGGGTCAGAGGCAAGGGTTTTTTGATGTGCTTTCCAAAAGAGATTCACATGTGACTGAAACTTTACTGGTTGTGTGACTCTTAGGTGGGTTTTTTTGTGAAACACTGATTTGGCTGTGTGGTGTCTCCTTGTCTGCAGAAGACATTTAGCCACCATGGCTCTGACATAGGCCTGGAATCTTGAGTTTGTGTTGCATGTGGCCAGCAGAGAAGGTGACAAAGCCTCTAAATACAAAACTTGTCTGTTGTAGTTGGAAGACTTCTTCAAATCACCTTCTCCTTTTATGAGACTAATGAGCTTCACCCCTTGTTGACGTTAAGTTGCTTCTAAGACCCCTTGGAGATGTCTTGTGCAAAGACTATCCCCCTTGAGATGTACAGTGAGATGGAGGATCTTCCCAGGGAACACCATCCTCTGGAGAAAAGTTAGCCTTGTTAGTTCATTGGACATTGCTTTTCTGCCAAGGTGCCTTGCAACACACTCTGTCACACAGGCAATGTTCTGAATTTAATTTTATCACTATTTTATTGCCCCTAGAGATGAGCTAATGGAACTTCTGTGGGTTATTAGGAAGAGCGGAAGTGGTTTGGCCACAAGAAGTTCTCAATGTGGTGTGGAGAAGTTACTGCACAGGAGCACCTGTTTTTAATTAATTTTTTGAACCAATTTGGTTGTAGCAAACCAATTCTGTTAACAGGCTAAGCAGAATAATGACAGGCACAGCTGCTATAATTCCTTGATACGCTTTTAGTTAAAACAAAATCCTCTTTGCATTGGGAAACACTAATCTAATGTCATGACTGTGTTCATTATGAAATCTTGGGTAGTTGAGCACATCCAAATGCTTCACATGTGTTTTCATAATTTTTCTCCTCCCTATTATATGACCAAAATATGTAAATTAGGAGATGATTTCTCCCTGGAGAAACAGAGCTAACTAATGCATTAATGTTCCTGTGATAAATCATATTGAAGTCCCCTGCTATGCTTAGCTATAGGGTAGACTTACATACTAGCTCTAATGTTCTTTGGGATGATTTAAATTTGATTTCAGTCAATCATGTAGCTCCCTTACAAACCAGATGTGGGTTCAAATGTTCAGTCGCTGTCTTCAGAGAACAGGAGTGTTCTGGGTTAAGTCTGAATCGGCAAATGGTCTCAGCTGATAAGAAAAAGATACGTGCCAGACTGGCATAGACCGTCTATCCCAGTTATCCTATCCCTAATAGCACTAAAGAATGCTCTGAGAAGAGGCACAGGGTCAGTGTGTGCATTAGTTGCTCATTCCCTGTCTGTAGCCTTCACCCTGCTCCTGCCTTCCAGTCCTGATCGGGTGTCCTACTCCTTGAGAACTGGCTGTGAGCTGAGTGATGTCCTTTTGAAGCCCACCTGTGCTTTTTGGCCTCCCACCTATCCTTCAGCTGTAAGCTTCACAGTGCAGCTGTAAACTGTGCAAGAATAACAGCTTCACATAATTTGGTTTAAATGACATGTCCTCGTGTGTGCCCTAAATCACCAGAGTACCTGTGTTTCCAGCTAAAAAGTCAAACTGCTCAGGGAGGAGTGAAATGCTGCAGTGCTGGAGCATGAATGATCAGGTTGTGGAACAGGCAAAATGTGAAACTCAAGGAAGCAAGCGGGAAATGTATGTTCAGACCTGACTCATGATCCAACACCCAGCTTTTGAATGAATGCTTCCTGCTTGTTATACTTGCGGTGTGCCTGCACATCCATGCTATCTGTGCTGCTGCCCTTTGCATATGCACAGTCACCCTCAAGACCCGATGTTGCTAATTTCTAAAGTGCTAGTTTTCCAAACTGGTTTTATAGCTAAAAAACAGCAGAGGTTTCATGGATTGGAGTCAAACCACCCACACTGAGATAGTGCAGAGGAGGGGGATCCTGGCATGGACTGAGTTTCCTTCCTCCTGGAGCAAGTGTGAATCAGGAGCCAGGATGGAGCCCAAGTCCTCACCCATGTCTGAGACCAGGCACTGCTTCTTATCCATGCTGCAGAGTTATAGCCCAACTCCTTGCCTGTAAGTGGTCTTCTGGGACATGGTGTCTCTCTGTATCACTGTGAGGAATTCATGAAGCTTATTGATCTTGTTAGCAGCTGCAGCATCTCTTGATGCACTGACTGAAGGTCTAGCTGGTGAAACATCCTGGCCTGCTAGCTGTGAGGTTTTGCTGTCTAGAGTTGTGCTTTGAGGGCTTCATGTTCAGAAAGCTGTAATTCAGCTTCAGGTAAGATGCTCTTTTAAACTGCTCCAATTCTGCTCTGTAATTTTACAATACGTAGCTCGTTAGAGCCCTAGTAAGAAAGGTATTGCTGAACCCTTTGGAGAGGTGCTGGTTTGCCATGCTGGGGCTACAGCTCCTCATATGCCCGTAGGAATATGATACAGCTCTGCATGTGTGGCTCCTGTTCCCTGCTGCTGTGTATATGGGGTAGTTTTTCAGGCAGCAATCAGTCTGGTATTCGTGTTAGACTTGCACAGTGTGTGAATGTGGAGAAATAGGCTCTTGATTTTTGTGCAAATGCTGTTTTCAATAAAACAGCTCAAGGGAAAGGAAGAGGGGAAACCTAAGGCACTGAGAGAATTTTGAAACTGTCTGCCCCACTGCGAGATTTTGCTGAGTGATTTGAGAAGTGACATTCGGCACAGCTTATCAGCTTAGCTTAGTTAGGAGGAACAAGAAATTAGAGAAGTGATGGAGGCCAGCCTTCAGAGACTAGCTTTGCCAGAGAAGGCAGCTGCCAAGCAGAGCTTTACATGACTTGTGTGCAGTGGAGCAAGACTAGAAATCCTTACAGCTCCAGCTTTAAGTAGCCTGCTGCAGATAAACAAATAGTCAACCTTCTGCTGACCACGTCTGCCCTCTCGCATAGGTGCGTACTTGCAGGCATGTATGCACACCCTCTTGGTAAGCACATCCATATCTCAGCTTTCTCTCCCGAGGTAGCTCCAAACCTGCTTGAGAAAGATAAATAGGGAGTGCAAATAAAGCACTTGGATGATTGCTTCCCATCCGGCTTCTCTCTGCTGTGTTAATTAGGGAGATGCAGATGCCCAAGCCAAAAGCTGCCATGCATTTGCGATGGTAGCACCAGGAGGTGAATACAAGCAGCTATGGCACCCCTGCAAAGGGAATATTGTATCTAGCTTGATCAGTCCTTGAGTTACAGGGCTGTGTTGTTTCCATGGGGTGTGCCTGTTGCCCTTTCCCGTTGCTCTCACTCTCTTAGTGCAGCTAGTGATATGTGTGGTTGTTCAGTGTATCACAGATGATAATGAATCTGCTCTCTTTATGGTTAAAAATCCAGGGCCACTCCAGGTGGGGTCTTGCAAGAGCAGAACAGAGGGGGACAATTGCCTCCCTTGACCTGCTGGCCGCATGTTGTCTGATGCAGCCTCAGATACAGTTGACTTTCTGGATTGCAAGTGTGCATTGCTGGCTCATGCCCAGATTTTCATCTGCATGAACCCCCAAGTCATCCTCAGCAGGGCTGCTCTCGGTGAGTTCTCCCAGTCTGTACTGTTGTCTAGGATTGCCTTGATGCAGGTACAAGATCTTGCATCTTGAACTTGCTGAACCCCATTTGGTTCATGTGGGCCCACTTCTTGAGCTTGTCCAGTTTTCCCTGGATGAATCCCTTCCTTCTGTTGCTTTGACTTCACTATTCAGCTTGGTGTCATCTGCAAACTTGCTGAAGGTGCACTCAATCCTACTATGTCATGGATAAAGATATTGAAGAGCACTGGTCCCGAGACAGAGCCCTGAGGGACACCACCAGGTCCCATAGATTTGTGTTTATTTAGTTTCATCAGGTGGTCTCAAACCTGCTCTTCACTTACAGTGGGAGGGACTTCACTCCCCTAACCCCCATCTAGAAGTTCCAGGACCTGAGAGACAAGGGAAACTTGACTGCCAGTGAAGACCAAGGCAAAGAACTGGAGTACCTCAGGCTTCTCCATATTCCTTGTTATCTGTTCTCCACTTTGGTTTATCAGGAGGGGGACACTATCCTCTCTAAAAAAAAAAATAAAAAAAATCCAGGGTAGCTAACAATGTGTTTGGCACAGCAAGTTGATTGTAAGATCTGTTTGCTTCTCTGTGAGTAAACCCTTGACACCTCATTTCATCAAACCCTCTGGAGGGTGATGTGCTGCTTCTTGCAATAAATACTAGCTGATCAGCAAGGATGCTAAACACTGAGGCCATCCATTGCTAATTATAAAGCTGTTTCATCCAGGCTAGTAAAACCTGATGGTTTATTCACCACTTGCTATCAAAACTCACTGTTTGATTTGAAAACAGTTTCTATCTTTTAGGCATTGAGATTGAATGTGATGGCATTTGAGCTACAGGTCCCAGAGTATTGATCATAAGCATTGCTCCCAGAATTAAAAAAGGAAAAAAGAAAACACCAATTAAAAAAATTCAAAAACCAACCAAACAAAACCCTGCAGTAGAAAGTAATAATCACTGTTAACATTTTGAGGCTTAATGCTTCTGCCACGGTACTTAATCGATAATTGAAATCGCAAGAGAAGTGTAATGCTTGAAATTCATGCAGTTAATTTTATTGCTTGCACTTGTAATTTGAAAGTAATTCTGAAATCAATATCAATGTGACTTTGTGAGGAACAGGAAAGCCTGGAGTAAGTTCAGCCACAAACAGTTCAGTATTTAAGTGGGAGCCACTGTTCCGTGAAAGATCAGGTATAATTCTATGCAGCACTTTCCCAGCTATAAATAAGATCTTCCCCACACTGTTTAGGTGTATTTAGTGTTTTTAATTTCATGAAGTTGCATTTCTCAAAGATTTCAGATGCTTCCTTCAAGTCCTCTCTATGTCCCACCAGTTGCTCTGAGGCTGTGGGAGAAGGGAGAGGCCAGGAGAAGGTTACAAAACTTATGCCTGCCTGAATCCTGCTTTTTCACTGAAAAATATGTTCTTGCACAGCTTTCTGAGCTTTAGCTCCCCACTGCTGCAGGTTCTAAACAGGCATTAATTGAGGCAGGAGCTTGCTAGGGTGATTTATACTGTGCGTTTTCCTGATGTGCTCACTGCAATGGACTTCTCCTGGACTTGTTGGGGGCTTGATAGTGGCTGCAGTGAAGGCTAAGTACAAGGACTTATGCTGGAAAATCATTGCAATGCCCTGGCTTTGCCTCAGGTCATTAAAGCATCTGTAATTACTTTGCACCCTCTGCAGATAAGCCAAGAGGCTGGCTGAGATGGTTGAATCCTTCCAAGATGTCTGTTTGTGCTGCAGGTGTCATTGTGCCCTAGAAAACTTTGCCTGAATTAGTGGTTTGGGGCTGGGGAGGCTCTGAGGGTAGTCCTGGTGGGCTTCCCTAAGGATATGCAGAAGACCTGGAAAGGCAGCAGAGGGTGAAGGGGCTGTTGCACGTATCTTGCATATATCAAGTGGGAAAATGGCCTTAGAACTTATGAAATTGGCTGGACTGTGCCACAGCACAGCATCCCATCCTCTTCTCAAAGTATTGTAGCTTGGCAAAAAAAAAAAAAAAAGCATTGGATCCAAATATGAGTCTTAGTGTTGTCACTGTAAATCTTGGCTTCTTTCTTGTCAGATGGAAGACTCTTATCCATTCCTGGAGGAGGTCAGATGCACTGTGGCCTTTGAGCCAGCCCCCCTGTTAGGTGTCATGGTGCGAGAATTGGCAGCTTGAATGCTCTCCCTGGCTTGCTTGTGCTTCTCCTGCTCCAAAGCAACTGCATTTAGAGGCACAGCAATAAATGCCATTTATTTTGCAGACTGTCTTTGTGGCGCTGAAGTTCAAAGGTTCTTTTTGACACAAAAATCTAGAATGATATGTGCCCTGATCAAGAGCCTGAACCTGATTTGTGTGCCTGCAGCGTAAGCAGGGAGTAGCACAAGCCCTTCATCTCCCTTGAGCAGAAATTGGGACTGAATGCTGCCATGCAGGCTGTCTAGCTTCTTACTCAAATTGGCATCCTCTTGATCTCTGTGGGAGTGCTGACAAATTTAAGAGTGAGGATTTCTCTATATGTAAAGCAACCAAGTAGAATAACTTTAGAAATAACTAATGCTCTGATTGTTTTTCAACATAGCATCAATAAGTAACTACCAAGAGCTGGCAGAACTTGTAGGGGGGTTATTTAAATAAGAAAATTCTTTTTTACCTTCAGTCTCATCCTTTAATTTATTAAGCTAATTAACTGATCTTACCCAGGGATGCTTTGTTCCTATGCAGTGCCCTCCCCCATCCGAGTCAAGAGAAGACATCTGCATGCAGAGGGTGTGTTTTTTCCCGTTCTGTAAATTGTATGCTCGTACGCTGGAGCTTTCCCATTCATTTGCCTGTTTTAATCTTTCTCTCTTCACCCTGAGCTCCCCTGAAGTACATCACAGGTTCTGCAGCTAATTAGCATGATTACAGCTGTCCACATTGGGCTGGGAGATTGAGTTCGAAGCTGTCAGGATCCCAATGTACTGGAGTCTCATTATTGAGTCTCCAGTGCAGCCATATCTAATGAAATTCAAACAGACCAGGTTAAATTATATCAGCTAATGGAATTCTCATTTTCTCAATTTAATGTGATTCTGGACAATGACTCTTCAGTTTACCTAGAAAATAAACGTCTCTTTGAGCTGGACTTGAAATGATCCTGCAGGCCTGAGCTCTTTGCACTTCAGAGAATTTACTGTCCAGGATCTCAACTTTGTGGGCTCAGCTTGCTGGTGGCTTTTGGGGTTCTTGGCTAGTGAATCTTGGAGTAACTTGGTGCTGGGAGAGAAGAGGAGGCTCTGCAGTGCTCGTTCTCAGTGGCTATGAGGTGAGCCCAAGGGATTTTTATGGGTTCAAGTTGTGCCAGGGCAGATTTAGATTAGATATTACGAAAAATTTCTTCACTGAAAGAGTGGTGCAGTGTTGGAACAGGCTGCCCAGGGAAGTGATGGAGTCACCATCCATGGAGGTTTTCAAATATTGGGTAGATGTGACACTTCGGGGGAAGATTTAGAGATAACATAAGTGTAGGGCTATCAGTTGGACCTGATGATCTTGAAGGTCCTTTCCAACTGTGATGATTCTATGTCTTGCATGGTGGGTCCCTCCTGCAGCTGGGGCAGAAGTGCAGAGCAGCTGCCTGTGGCTGTACTCCAGTGCAGAAGCAGAACGGCCAGATGAAATAGACTCTGTTGCAGCGTGCTTTGAAATGTTTGTTATAGTTTGAATGAAATAACAAGACTTATGGATTGGAAAAGGCAGAGTAACTTTAACTATTTTAATAGAAAGCAGTGGCAGCAGACAAATATATACAAATAAAGATGCAGAGCCAGCACCAAGATCCAAACCTCCCACTCTCCCTTCCAATCGCTATATTACCGCAGCCGAAGCCCCCTGAGAAGCTGGACCCTGGAGGCCTGGACTCAGAAGTGAGAAAGCAGCAAAGCTGGGGCCCAGAGCAGGACTGCAAGGGAAGCAAAGAAGAGGGCGTAGAGGGAACTGCCCCTTAAATTTATACTGAGCATGACATGTATGAAATGGAATACTCAGTTGGTCAGTTTGGGGTCACCTGCCTTGCCTGTTCCTTCCCTATAGGTGCAGGCTCTCACCCTGCACCCCCCTGACTTCTCAGTGGAATCACAGAAAGTTTACATTCCAGTCCTTAGCAGTAACCCAAACATTTTAGACTTAAGCTGTTAGAAGCTGGTAATGTTTTTGAAAACATACTGCCAGCTTTCAGAGAAATACAGTCACTTTTAAAGGAACCTTGGCTAGAAGCAATACCACCTTAGCAGAATCAATTCTGCTCCAGCCCGAACCAGGACATTGTTTTGTGCTATTAGCTATTCAATAGCTTATACTGGTACAGCAGCAAGACGAAGGACAGAGTAGGCACCTGACAGGTAAATCCAGTGATTGTCCCACTGAGTTGATGCTCTTGATCCAAAGTAGACAAATTTCTGGAAATATAGTAGGATATATTTCTTTGCAAGATTAGGGGGAAGAGGATATTGTAAATTATTCCTTTTTATATAATGGCAACATTTTGCACAGGCAGCAAAAGTAGCAGTGCCAAAGTGAGTTAGAGCAGCGTTCAAATCTCGATGAGGAGCTGCAGACTTGTGCTGCAAAGCTGCTGAAGTCTTTTTGCCATGACCCCTTTGTGACAGCAAGGAGACAGGCAAGATGTAAAGAAAGACTCCTTCCTGCCTATCACTGGCTTGGTGACAGCCTATTCTAGTGCAAGATGTGGAGACTTGAGATTCACTGGGGCATGCAAGGGTGCTTATGCCTGCTTGGGTCTGGCTGTGCTGAGTGAGGGTCCCTGGTGTGTGGCTGCTGGTAATACTGGAGCAATATATGTGCTGGTGGAGGATCACTGTACCTTCTTCCTGGTGAAAATGGCAAAAGCTGCCTCTGCTTAAAGAGCAAATGATGTGAGCAGGAAAGGATTCATGTCCTGGAACCCTCTTGCTAGCAGAGAACCAGAAACACATGCAACTTTGGTGGGGGCGGGGGGTGAAGAGAAAGGAAAAAGAAAAAAGCACCATTTGCAAGTACTAAATTCACTTAATTTGCCGTGGTGTTGAGTGTAGTTGCTTGGCATGGCAGGCTGACAGTGCTGCATGCATGGGCTGCATGCTGTGTTTGACTCAGAATCCCTTCATTTGCCTCCTTGAACACCAGCAACTTCTCATGACTGCGTGGTGCCTGCAGGCAGCAGACCATGTGGGTGTCTGTGCTGCACCGTTGTGATCAGAGTCATCCTGGGATCAGATGAAGCATTTGATACTCTCCCATCTTCCAGCAAACTGAACAAGTTTTGGTTAGAAGAAAAGTAACTTTAGGACATACAGGGATGCTCTTAGGGCTTTGAGCTTCTCCTCATTTCTGTTACAGCATTGGTTTTGGTAGCATCTGCTGGTAAAAATGAAAGCATTGGAGAAAAGGTGTCCTAGTGCCAGTTTTTGTTTGTAAGGCTCTCCTTGCTGTGACATGTATGCTCTGTGTTCTGGGGTGTTTGTGATTTGGCAAATGTATTGTCCCAATGTGTCTGCCTGCCCGCTCAGGCTGAAGTGCCATGTTTAAGATACAATAGATTCCTACTGGTTATAGGACACTGCCAGGACTGGAACTGGTTATTCATAGCAGCACTCTTCACTCCTTCCCTAACACATTTCCTCTCAGCTGTAAATCCCATTGCCAGCATGATAATTGTTTTCATTGCTTCATTGGGAGTAGTGAGGTTAACATCTTGAGCAGCAGCTAAAATAGACAAGAGTGAATAACACAATAGCTTAATCCCCTGGAAAGTACTCTTTTCAGTATGGAGTTATGTTTCCCTTTTTATCTCTTATCCCTTTTCTTTTATAGGGCAGAGTTACATTTTATTTACAGCTGAGCCCAGGACCTCTAGTCTGCTGCTTCTGTTTGCAGAGTCACTGAAGAATGCTCTGGATTTTTTTTCCCCAAAAGAAATTTCCTGGCTAGAGGGTCATGAGACCTCAGTGATGCAGGGAAGAGCCATGCAACCAGATGGTCTCACTTTCCTTGGATGCGGCCATTGCAAATGAGATCTCTGAGTGGAACAGCAGCTCTCTAGTCCTCCCACAGCTGGGAGTGAGCTCAAGTTGTCATTGCAGAGATGAGTGGCTTCCAATGTACATAAATATCCAAGTCTTCTCTGTTGACTCTATCACTTTCCTTATAAACAGACACACAGTCACTTTCCAAGTGAGCCATCTGGGTTTGACAGATGTCTCTGGCTTTTTCTGGGCCCATTGTTAAAGGGGAAAAAGGGAGGGAATATTCTGAATTGAAGGAAATAGCTTCTGATGGCAGTCTGCAATTTCATGGACTGGGAGATGAACTGTCCCTCTTTCCCTCAATTGCCATCAGCTCCATTGATTGTAATCTGCATTTTCAGCTTGGGAAGCATCACTTCTCGCGGGAAGTGCTGGAATTGTCAGTTTTGGGGGAATGAAGTTCAAATGTACTTTTACCCTTGATACAGAGCTAGTGGGCTTTTCATACTGCTGAAAGAGATGTTACATTGGTTTCTGAAGCAATGTGAGTGAGATCTTTACTGCTTTTCTCTGGGACTTAATTACTATACCTTGCATGCTTTTTATCCGTTCTGATCCCAAAGCTTTGCAGGCACAGCTATGAGGTAAGGGTCTCCCCTCCTCTCAGTCTTGAAGCCATGTGTGTTTGTAAACTCTTAAACCCTCTTTGAATCATGTTATTTACTTCTTCCTGATGTAGAAGGATCCCTGTGTGTGTTACCATTGCTGACAAATCGTGAAGTTAGAAAATTTGACATTATGGCTAAAGACTAACATCAAATGTCAATGTTGTGCTATCTGTATTTTTTCCATTTTGTTCTTTCAGGTTTTTTGTTGTTCTTAATGAAAGCATGTGAAATACATCAGCTTCCTGAAAGTCATGATATTAAAAATAGAAGGGAAGGTGTGGACAAAGTGCTTTCTGTGCTAAAGGTCATGCATCAAGAGTGAATTTAAAAAAATACGTTCCTATGAGAGGCTGGATGAGACTGCTTTTTTTCTTTCTAATGTGTGTGGGGGTAAAGTCTCAAGGCCTTACTCTGTTGACAGACACATTCAAATTTTGCTCTGCTTGAAGTTTTCTACCAACCTCACGGTGCTGCTGTTGGTAGTTGTGAGGCATCTAGCACAGATTCTGTTCAGAATTGCAGAGCTGCAGGTGTGCTGTCATGTACTGAATGGAACATGCATGATCATAATTCTCCAGTGAGAGCAAAGTCCAAAGGGCACATTTAGGACAACTTTGCTAAAACCACAGATTTTGTTTGCTTTTAAAGTTTACGCAATTAGCTGAAGAGGGGAGGAGAGAAGCAGGAGGAGCATTGCAATTATTCAGTATTGCATTTGTGGCAGCATACCAAGTGGGAAATTGTCAAAGATTGAAGTTTGGTAAAGAAATCTGTCAATACTGGAAGCCTCATTTCCTCCTCTGTATTATCTTTTCTGAGGGGAGCAATAAAGGATGATATTACATAACCCTCATGTTTGTCTACTTTGACAACTTCTTATGGACTAGTGATTACTAAATTGTGATCTACAGACCACCAATGATCCAGAAGGTCATGGAAGATAATCCATGTGACTATACTGCTATTGTTAAAGTTTCATTTATGAGATGAACATTGAGATGCTTGCTCCTTGGGAAATGTGTGGTTGGACGTGAGAAACGTTGAGTTGCCAGTTGTTTGATGGTGCAGAAATTTTGGAAGCATCCCATTGTCCTGGAGAGGGGATGTGTACTGAGATCTCCTGTAGTCATATGGCAACAGCCCATTATTTGGAGCCCTTTCTGAAGTGCTTGGCTTTGAGTCACTCTTTGAGAGCAACAGAAATTACATAGCTCATGGGATCCAGCTGCAGGTACTCTGGATACTTTGATGCATACTGGAGGATGTGCTTTTGAGGAGTCTTTGACATATAGATTTATCTAAGGATTGCTGTCCTGATCTCAGCTCTAACTTGCCAAACCACACATTTTTGCTCTGTGTTTATGCTACAGGAGTGTGTTTCCAGTTTGTCAGCTTTATGTATGTTTTTAACACTGCATTGTAAACATTTCTGAAAAGATTTTGCCCCTGCTGTGTATTGCATAGTTCAATATTTTCTTGCAAATCGTTCTGGAATAGATTGTAAGTTCATGCTTTTATGTGACTGTAGAAATTACCATTTTTCCCTAGAAGAATCTGACTGTACAGTAATTGTAAGGCATGTAATGTGGGCAAGAAGGAAAACAAACAGAAACTACATGGCCAGCATTTTGTATCAACAGAAATTTTCTCATGTTAAAAAAACTGCTTGAACATCACTTGCAGTTAAGTAAGGTGGGATTTAGGGCATGCACAGAACTAAGTGCCTTTCCCCATTCACCTGCCACTTCTGTGATGTGTGGCACTGTTGAGCTTTTCTGTAGGAGCAGCAGAAAGGTCCAGCTCACTGTGTGCAGCCACCCTGGTAAACTACCAGAGCTCCAAGTGGTGGGGAAGCTCTGGCTTTTTTCCCTCCCTCTCCCTGTTGGACTCTGTCCTGGGGCTCTGCCATCAGCAATAGGATCTTCCTGCATTTCCCTTATTCCTCTTCTACAGGTTCTTCTCTGTTCAGCTCCACTGCTGTGCTCCTCTTTTATGGCTTACTGTGGCTCATGTTCTCTAATGGTGACATGGAAATAATGATGAACTCTCTTGTCCTGCCAGGTGTTGAAGGAGGCACCTCATCAGCTTGGGACACTTGCAGAACTGCTCTCCAGGAGCTGAGCCTGAAGTGGGTTTCAGGGGCATATTGAACTGCACATGGTCTTGGATTGGGATGAGATGGGTAAAACCACCAGGGAAATACAGAATGTTGAAGAGTTAAAAGCCGCAGGTACTTTTTTGTACCCAAACTGGAAGGCGTTGAGTCTGTAATACTAAATAGTGCTACTGGTATCTTATGCTTCGTGCATTTATTTTACTCATCAAGATCAGCTTGCTAGTGGTGCCTGAAAGTAGGACCTAAACTGGCCATGCCCAAGAACTGGATGTTGTGAGATTTGGGATTTCCAGAGGGCTCTATGGAAATTACATACCTAAATCAGTAGCAATGGTGTCATTTAGAGCTCTCAAGAATACTTGGAAAACCCTAGGCCACAAACAGGAATCGATTACAGCTTAGCGGAGTGTGATAAAGGGTTTTAGAAAGCTCAGCAAGAGAAGGGAGGTAGTGTGGGGCCTCTGCAGAAAGGCATCTCTGTGTTTAGGAGCTGAAATGCTGTCTAAATCAGCAACTGGATGAATTGGATTTGTTTCAGGGGTCAATGCCCAAACAAATATTTGCAAAAAGACATTCACCAGCCTTTATTAAACCTAGACTAAGGCTAGTCTAGACTCTCTGAGGCTATAGAGGAAAGAGACACCAGATAAAAGGTTTGCATTAGTCTTGATAATTATATTTGAGCAAGGATTTTTTTGTCTTGCGTAAAGGAAAGACATGTTCAGGAGGTGTTTGTGACATGACAAAAGAGGCACTTTAGGACATGATTTTTTCATTTTGCATGAATGTTTAAAACACCTGAAGCTAGAAAAACTTTACCCTCAATAGTGTCCCATGAAACTCAAAATTTGCTTTCAAGTGAAAAGACAGCTGCAAATGCACACAGGAAGGAATAGGGCAAAATGCTGCTTTGAAGAGTTAAGTGTGTGGAGCAGAGCACTCTGAAGTCTGCTTGGGTTTTTCAAAGACATTTATGAAGGATTTTTGCAGAAGATATTTAAGGAAATGAAGTGGTGGTGGAAAGAGGGGCGAGTCTTACTTAAAAAATATTTGGTTAAAAGAAGATGAACAGAGAGTGGAAGTAAATAACAAATTTCCCTGATGGAGAGAAGTGGCCAACAGAATACTGCAAGGTTTCATGCTGCGACCTTGGATCCTTCAAATATGCTTCAGGGACTTGGAAAAGAAATAAAAGAAATTAATTTTGGCAGCACAGAAAACTATTTGGGATGCCCAAGACAGGCAAAGTGTGAAGGCATGCAGAAGGATGTTCTGAAACAGTGATGGGATGCTAAAATGACAGATGGATTTCAGTGTAGGAAAATGTTAAGTGATGTACATGAAAGTAATTCTGCATGTACACAAGGTGATGAGCTGTGAGATGCCAACAAGCTCTGGGGGCTTGAGGTCTTGGGTTAGACTGGATATTAGAAAGAAGTGAGCAATACATGTGGAATAAAGTGCTAATCCTAAGTGTCTCACAGACCTGCCTCATTATGGGAGCATGTGTGATACTGAGCTCTGTCCCTATTAACCTTGTGGAGACCTGTTCAGAAGCAGGGCTGGGAAGCAGCAGACTCCACTGGCTTTGCTTTTCATCACCACCCATATTGTGGCATGCTGACACTGAAGAAGTAAAGCTGATGAGATCCTGTTCTTGGAAGCGTACCTGAATTTTCTCTGTTAATAAAAAGATAAAGGTTAAAGGATGCTCCAGAAGGGGGAACAATCTTCAAATTAACTTCATTTTTAACTGGACAGATATCTTGAAGATCTTTGCTCAAATTGGGCTGGGATCTTTCCCCTTGCTCAAGGCAAGTTTTACTTTGTCAGAACGAAATATTTCTGGGATCTCTGTGCCTGTCAGCAATAGGGCTGCAGACCATATGAAGTTTTCTTAGTATTTCCTAAATAGAGACCTGCAAACCTTAGAGAAGGTCACAAGCATCCTGCATTTCCTTAAATTCTGTGCTCTGAAGGAAGAGCCCTGGGAAACTGCATGACATCTGAAATAATGCTCCTTTTCGAAGATGCTTCACAAATTCCCTGATGAGCAACTGATCTCAAGTCACTTCTGGTACAGGCAGGTGGAAGTGAATATAATGAACCCTGATGAATGCTGAGGAGGTTTGAGCCACCTTGTTCCTGTGGATGTCCCTGTGCTCTGTCCTCCCACAGCTCCTGGATTGCAAACTGGAGGGGCTCCCATGCCCATCCTGCAGCCATGAGTGCGCAGGTTGCAGCAAGTGCTGTCATACAGGCTGCAGTGGGCCCCTCTTGTTCTTGAAAGCATGTTTTCTCACTGTTGACATGAGCACAGTCTCATGAGCTGGCACTATTAGCATGTGTGTTTTTGCCTCCAACCGTGCAAGAATAATTGCCCTCTCTCAGCAATGCGAATGTCTCTGTTCCCTCTGATTTACAGAGGCAAAGAACTCGTTTGGGAGGATGAGTCAGAAGTAATTGAGCTCCAGGGGGGCTGTATTTCTTGGCTTTTCCTCTCTTTATTTTTGTCCTGTACCTCACAGTTACCAGTGCTTTGGCCTTCCAGGGAACATGCATTAAAGCTTAGAAGTGAGCTTGGGTTGTCTACTCTCTCGATTCACATTTATAAACCAACTTGATTCTGTAACTCCAGAATGTGACACAGATAATCTTTTGAGCTTGCAATGTTATCATAAATACAATATGATTCATTATTGGCTATTTCCAAGCACTTGGCACCTTGTACAAAATGCAGGGTGGGTGCAAGAGCTGGGTGCCCAGCTGCTGTGGGAGAGGAGATTTGGCAGCTGTTGAGTCACAAGGAGCGGTGCTGGGTTTAGGTGCAGAGCATGGAATAAAGAGCATTGCTAGGTATAACTGAAGTTCCTGGAAAGACAGAGCCACATAGAAGCTAGGGAAAGCTTTAAGAAAGGGTTGGTGTCTGAAGAAAGGGAGCTTTACAGAAATTTGTGTGAGTATGGTGCTGTTTAACGTTGTTGTTGCTTGAGTGATGAAGACAGACCCCAAGTGAGTGGGGAATTGATACGTGGTCTGCAGGGTTGACCTCCCCATGATGTTTTGAGAAGACATTTGAGTCCCTCCGTGACTGAGTGAGCATTAGAGCAGTGTGGAAGAGCTGTGTTGGGGTGAGCTGCTGGCTGACTGGCTGTCAGCAAGGAGAGGAGCTTTTATTATCCTCTGGAAGTAATTCCCATCCTGGCATGGTTGTGAGTCAGGCATTGGAGCTCACAGGGGCCTCAATCTCTCAGGCAGGATTTGAGCAGAAGAGCTGAATAACTTTCCTCACCTTTCTAGAAAAGCATGGCAGAAAGACAGCGGCAACCAGCTAATCTGGGTGCCTCCGGCAGTGCAATTCAAGTTGGGATCTCTGCCTTTTTGCTAGTTTGATTTCTCTTTGTGCAAGTAACCCTTGTTTTGGTTCAAAATTTCCTGCTGAAGCTTTCTGGTGGTGGGAAACTGTGTGACAACTCATGTGGTGCCCCATTCCCCTGCTATTTTGCACACCACCTTTACCAGGAGCTGAAACAGTTGCCTGATTCAGCCATTGGCTGCTTCTGTCTCGAGGCTGACTAATAAACCTCGGTACAAGCCACAGTGACTGACGACTCTGCTCTCACATTTCCATTTCTATTTACAGTTTAATTTATCCCTCCCTTTGAGTTCTTCTTGAGAACACTTCAGTGACTTCTTCCTTCAAACTAAACAAAAGAGTTTGATGTTTCTCTGCTGGGCTGAATAACTCACTGTTATGACTGATAATGGTGAAACTGGTTTATAATCTGTCTGAACAGTGATGCACATCATTAAAAACCAAGCAGACAAACTCCAAGTCCTCTATAAATCGGATTGCTTTGAACAACAGATGATCTCTGGGGAGCTCAGAGTGGGAGCTCTAGCTCCGAGGGTGCTTTGAAGCAAGAAGCTGAATGCATTGTGAGAAGTAATTGTGAAAACTAAGGTGATAGATCAACAGTTCATTGATTTATATATGCCTTCGATGGGTAGAATTGTCTGTTGTAAATGGGTTTTGCTAGATTTTAGCCAGTAATCTCTTGGTTGTGTCTTCCCCCACCCGCCTTATTTCTGCTTAAGAGACTGTACTGTCTCAGAATTAATCCCATTAGTTAATTACAGTCTTATTTTCTCTGACTTCTTTAGTCTGCAGATCCAAACTGTGAATGGTGATGTGGATGGCATGGTGGGGGTTTTTTGTTGTAGTGCCCTTTTTTTTTTTGTCTCTCCTTGTGCTGTGGTCAGCCCAGATTTGGGGTGTGGGTGCTTGTTGAAGTTAAACTGAAAACATCAGTGTTCCACTTATGCTGTTTGTCTGCATGAAGAATTTTAGGAAACAAATAAAAACATGATGCAAGTCTGGTTAGAACAAAAACCTAAGAAACACACAAACCAGTACCTGTGCAAGTTTTCTGGTGAAGATGCTAGCCTTCCTTGGAGACATTTGGCAAACGGAATCTTGCCGGAAGGATACTGAGTTGTCATGCATACAGGTTTCTGCCTCTGATCTGCCATTCAGGCAATTGTAATGCTTCCAGGTGCTTGTTGCTTAAGCCATTCTTATGGGTGAAGAATTTGCCTGGTGCTTTTTCCCCAGAGGGATCAAATGATTGGTCTTTCTATCTGATGGCCTCCATCACTGTCTGATCTGATCTTTAAAACTCTGATGTCCTGCCATGTACAGCTTCCATGAATGGAAGGAGTTGTTTCTCTCTTGAGAATAAAGGCTAGTGATGACTTATTTCTAGTCATGTTAAATGCTGGGGAGAGATTTAAACCCCAAATTGTCAACCACTGGGAGTGGTTTATCTCCAAGCTGAACTCCTCCATGGGGACAGTTTTGTACCTGCATGGGTTGCTCAGTCTGAAGCACTACCTCCCCCACAGACAGAAATACATTCCCATTTCTCTCTGCATCTTTGAGATCAGCAGATGTGCTTGAGACACTAGGATCATCTAAAAATTAGCATGTTAATCAGAGCTTATTTTGTACTTTGCTACTTTGAACACAAATATCCCAAAATGGCCCAAAGATACATGGTTGAGTAGCCATGTAAAACAACTCCGGTCTTCCAACAAATCCAAAATACAGATGGTTGCTAAAAATGATGCTGCCTGGAAAACTCTTGAGACTATTTGATTTACATAAGGTAGTTACTGCTGTTGGACATCTGTGGCTTATGTCAAGGGACTTTAAAGGTCACTAGTAGACTGAAAGTAAGAGATTAGTTTCTTGTTACAGGGCAGTAAAGATGGTCTCAAGCTACTATTGAATCATGTTGGTTACCAAGAGGAGTAGAGGAGCTGCAGCAGAAGGTGTGCAAGAAGTGCTTGCTGAGTCTCAGCCTGGAAGGCACTGTTGTAATTCAGATGGCAGAGCACAAGATACCAGATTGCTTTAGATGTGTTGAAACTCTGTGATGTCAAGAGTTCGATGTGTCCCCAGTGGCTTAGTGATGAACAGCCCCATCTCCACGCTAGACTTCAGAAACACAAGGTATGCAGAAGCCTCTCCTCCACAAATCCCCAGAGACAGGCTGGATCCTTCAAGAGAATAGATTGCTCACAGCTTTCAGGGAAAGCCTTGTGCTGTTTTTGATGGCACTGTTGGATTAGAAGTGTTCTCACTGCTGCTGGCACTGCCTTGTTAATATTGCATTGCTCTTTTGTGACAAGGATTTGAGGATGACTTAAGTATCTTTTTATTGTTTGTTGATTGGAGGAGGTGTGAGAACCACAGGGGAAGCAGTATCAGACATAGGGGGCTGATGCAGGACAGGCTGGGTGGTATTGTAGGTGGGTGGTATTGTAGCTAGCAGAGGTGTAGATAGGTAAAGAGGGACAGACAGTGTGGCCAGGGATGATCAGCTGAAAGAGCTGTAGGCAGGACAGGCAGCTTACCTTTCCTCTGAAGTGGGTTGCTGTGAGAGATGCTGCTGGACCATGGAGACACCACAGTGCAATTTTTGTTGATATTGAGAGAAATTTGGCTTGTCTAAATTCAGACATCCACACTCAAGTGTGGGGTCTTTCCAAAGTCCATGGTGGGACAAGCAGCCATAAAGCTCAAACCTCCTTGTCCCAAGGTAAGGACAAAAGACCAATAAAGGAGCCTTCCTCTAGCTCATGGAGGGAAAGTACATGGAAACACCCCACAGTAGTCAGCGAGGACCACTAAGGCCTGTTGCTTTCTTAGCAGTGCAGGTGTATGTACACCAGTGTTTTCCCAAGAGCTGCTGCTAGTCTAGACCTTCAAAATGTGCAGTGCAAAAATCCCTTGTGCCTGTTGTATCACAGTGGCTGTGAGGAAACAGAAATTTTGTTAGGGAGATATAGGATGAGTCAGAGGTGAGCTTGATTCTTCATCCTGCTGCCAATCTACTGCATTATACCTGCACCTCTGGCCTTCCTGTAAAATGGGGCTAATGCTGCTTGCCGCTGAAGGAGAGGCAGTGAGACGCTGTCAAGGCTAATGTGCTAGCAGAACTTGTCCCTAAGTGAGGCAGGTCCAAAAGAAAACAAACCCTGCTCTTTGCAATCCCATATGAGAGTAATTTTCTCTCTGGAACAGCTTCTTCTGAAATGAGAATGGCCCTGTCGCTAATGAGTGCATCAAGGAGCATCAGGGGGCACACGAAAGAGCACAGCGTTTCTTTTAATTCCCTGCATTACTGTGGTAGGGCAAGAGGTCTTTTTAATTTCATTTAAGGTCCTTCTGCTGATGAAGATACAGAATATGGATGCAAATACTCTTTCAACTGATGACATTTGGGGATGAGTGTGTTTCTTTTAGATTTTACCCGGAGGGTATGTTGTGTGTTTTGATTTGTTATGCTAAGTAACCACAAAATATCTCTGTGCTGTAAAAAGGTTTAGTGCAGTGCCACCACGTGCATGGTTACGCTTCTTTCTTGTTCTTTCCCTGTCGTCCTACATCTTCCTTTCTCTCTTCTCAGTATTGTCCATGCAAGGAGGCTCTGAGTGCCCTCCTTCATGGGAGGGACCTGAAAGCAACAGTTGGGGTTTTTGACACAGAATTTTAGGTAGGAAAACAAGGTTAAAAGATACAATTATATCAGTGGCATGAAATTATGCATCCTTTGCATTAATGATTTTCTTCATTGTAATTTATATCTTTAACCTGATATTCTATATCAGGAATGCTGGAATTTGTTTGTTTTTCCTGTGGCTTGAAAAGAGAACCTCTGGGGGGGATTCGTGGGGAGAAAGAGGTTTAGGACTGTTCATTCTAGTGCAAACTGAAATTGGGAACATTCACAGCATGTTAGGACTTGAACCACTAAGACAGGAGACAGGTGCTTCCTTCTGGCAAGAAGGGCATTGTGGCGAGTGTGAGAATCAGGCTGGAGTGTCCCTTCTGCTGGTTACCTCAAACCAGCTCTAGGCCAGACAGAGAGGACCTGACCCTGCTTATGCACCGTCCTCAGCAAAATGTCTGACCTGCTGAGCCATAGAGGCACTCAATTATTTCAATGAGTGATTGCCTTTTGACCTGGGAAAATTTCTCAAATGTGTGAAACCCCATCAGCTTGATGTGAATTGGCAGCTCCACTGGAGATCGCTGGTGGTGTTTTGCAGCCATGCTTTGCTTTGTGAGGACATTGATGGCCATTTTAATGAGTCTAGCCCTGAATGAGAGTATTTCTTGCAGTTAATAAGGACCCTTGGGGCTGACCTCACTGGCTGCCCTGCCCCAAATTCTGTCTCCCTGCCAGCCTTGGAGCCACCAGATCCCCCTGAGGCTACTGGTGTCCCCCAGGAACCACTTGCCCATCATACCTGCTCACATTGCTGCTGACCCTGCCTGTTCAGAGAGGCTTGCAGGGCCTCAAACAGAATTGCTGGTATCTGCCTGTTTTATTATTCAAACTGAAATAAATACATGAACAGTGTGTTTATTTAATTGCTGTTAGAAGACATTTGCTTTTCCCTTAGGAATGGAAATAAACATCCAAAATGTCATTTATATTTTTTCTATACCTTTCATTATCTGAGACCTAGAATAGTCCTACAGACCACCCCTCCCTTCAAGCTCAGTCCAGCTTTTTCCAGTTGCAGCATATGAGATTCCCTCCTCCTTTTATTTCCCTTCCCTGAAGACAGTGGCCAATCTTGTCTTTATATGCCAAAACAGTAGCTCTTTTTGAGTAGATCATGGCATAGATATTATAGACTAGCACTGTACATGGGCTATTTAGTGTTGTTTCATAACACTTGGGGAAACCCAAGTTTTCTCTGTTTTGTCTTTTGTCCTCTTCACTAATTATTTATCAGCCCTATCACAGCTATGTCCAGAGGCCGCTGTTCAGGTTTCTGCTGTGCTGAGTATGGCTCAGAATCACTTTGGCATATTTTATCAGGAGTACATGGAAGAAGGCAGTGGCTGTGGCTCCAGATGAAGATGAAGTGCATGGTACCAGAGCAAGGAGCTGCTAAACAGAGTTCCTGGTGGCATCAGCTTCTTTTTTTGGAATGTTTGTGATAAAGATGTCTTGCCATAAGGATCACTAAGGAGAAAGTCTCAGAGTTTAATGTGATGCTAGCATCTCAATTACCTATGCTTGCAGGGTTTTATTTGCAGACTAGCACGTTCATGGCAGTGCACACCATCTCCATGGCTGTTCAGGTACCTTATCTCTGCAAACCTGTACTGCAGACTACAGGTGGTGGGTCAGGGAGGCTGTTAGGCTGTTATCTACAGATTTGGAAGGACTGGCACAGAGGAAATGGGATGATGTTTTGCTTGAATTCATATCTCAGTATCTACAGCACTTAATTGACTATGCAAAAAAAAAAAAAGTTTTCTTGTATTGCCATAACTCCCTCTGGTGGCTAATTTGGCAGTTCAACCATCTGTTTTGATTGTTTTTCTATCTAAATGCATTATAGGTATGTCTTGGAGACTGCCTTGGATGGATAAGGTGAGGACCTTGTGCCCTGTTGGGGCAATGTATTTGCTGCCTGCTCTTGCCATGCTGGTTTTTCTCTCTCTGGCTGAGTAAACGCATTCCTGCAGTTAACTGTCCTCTGCCTCACAGCTACTGAGTTGAGTGCATCTGTAGCAATTGAAATCCACATCAGAAGGGTTTGCTGGATCTCTGCTGTGCTGCTTGACTGTAGCCAGTGGAGCTGTGGCCAGGGATTCCAGCTGTGGCTGTGCCTGGGACTGAGTTTTTTCTCTCCTCCACAAGCACCACTGCAAAAGGGAATCCCAGGTACAGTAGGAACACTGTGCTGCAGAGATTCCCAGGAGTCATCTGACATAGCTAGCATTTATTAATGCCATGCTGAAGCTGTTACAGGCAGCTGTGCTGTGCAGAAATCTTTTACTCCCAGCTGGAACCCTCAGAGGTGGCTTGGAGTTTTGGTCTCTGGGTCCTCTGCTGGGAGCATCACCTGCCTCTGTGCACATTACTGCTCCCTGCTCAGACAGGCACCTCTGCCTGCTGGCTTCCTGCCCCACTTCCCCGTGAGGGAAAGAGTTTGTCTCTCTTCTATAGCTTCTCATGTCCCCAGCCACAGGGCACTTTAACACACTGGCCCTTCTGTGCCTCCAACATAAAAATACATGAGTTGCTTTTGCTTATGCTATACAGAAACCACAAAAGAATTGCTTAATGAATATCAGCCTAGCTACAAAATAAGTACTATGTTCCTGAAAAGGTTTCAGCTGGGTTTATATTTTTTATATATCTGCACACCTTTGCAGGAATTCTGGTGCAAAAATAATAAAGTCTAGGTTCCTCTTTCCCCAGCATAAAAGAAAGCAAAGAGAGATACTATCTCTTTGTTCTCTGGGTATTATTCCTTGCTGCTTGGTATCGGGTTTAATTAAATACTAGACATTTAACCCTTAATGCTGATGGATTATGTTTAAAACTACATGCTAGCCAGAAATATTGTGAGGATAGTGCTGACACGCTCAGGAACCATCAGGGCAGAGCAGTTTTCTTTCTCTTTGGCTTCTATGGGTAGCATAGGGAGATGGAGATGGTGGCCAACCAGGGAAGGAGAGGTAGCACAACAAGGGGAGCCAAGGAGCAGAGATGAGGAGCAAAGTCTGAGCTGGGGAAAGGCAGGCAGTTGTCTTATCTGGTTAGGGCTGAGCTGAAATCCTCTTTGAAAGATCACCTTTCCCTGGTGGGTCACGTAAAGGATAAGTTACAGGTAGGAGGTTGAGCAAGGCAATTCCCTTTTCACATTTGTAAGAACAATAAATCTGCTGACCAAGCTGGATCTTTAAAATTACAAGAAACACCTAAATGGATCAGTGCTATCTATTATTTCTTTCAGGTCAGAGATGGCATAAGGGGAGAGAAGTGGTGAATCCTGCTTAGGAGGGTTAATCCCCCCTGTAGCTGCTGCAGGCAGACCCAAGTTATTGTCAGTACTCGGAGACCTGGGAAACCAGCATGAAGCTTGGCTGGAGGAGATAAAATGCCCCAGTAGCAGCAAAGCTGTGTTGCCTGTCAATACCCNGCAGTAGAGCTAGGCTATGGAAGTGCTGCAGACCCTGGCAGAGTGCTCCTGTCCCTTTGTGCTCAAGTGCTTGTCAATGTGGGTGCAAAAGTAGGAAAAGTCCTCATGACCTGAGTGTGCCTCTGATGATAGTAGGAAATTGGTGGATTCTTCGCCTAGCTCTTGCCAGATGTGTATCTCATGTTTCCAGATGTGTCTGGCTCTTGCCTGTGCTTTATCTACCAGGGAATTTGTGACTTGGGGGAGACAAGTGATGGAGGAGCTGCAGCTTCTTCGGAGAGAGCATTTTTGGGGGGTGGGGTGTGTGTGTGTATAAATGTCAATGCACTGTGTTTGGAAACTTTCCCAGAAGGCTTTGACGCATGTTAAAAGCTGGTGATTGAGAACTGGACCTGGGGGAGCTGTCTATATTGTGCTTGTTGTGATTTGTTGTGGCTGGAAAAAAAAATAAATCAAACCTTTAGAACTGGGGAATGTATTACAGTAATTAACTGCAGGGTGAAGAAAGTGAGGGACATCCTGGGCACAGAGGAAATTAAATGGAAAGTGGTATCGAGCTTATGTGGGATGGAATTGCAGAGAGCTCTGTTTGCAGAGTGGAAATTAATTATTGGATTTTGTCTAAAGCTGAGCTTATGTAAGAGGCATGTCTCAGTATTCCAAACTTTGCCACCTCAACTCTTTGCTTCCCTGCTCATTAAAGAGGCACAGATAGTGATCTACTGAGTGACAGCTCAAGCCATCTCAGTAAGGCTGGCTTGCTAAGACTACTGATATTTTCATTCAGGGATATTTTGGATTCAGATTAAAATTTTATTTGACTGAGGCAAATCAAATCTGTCTGTCACCCAGAATGCAAACACCTGCAAGTCCTCCGTGTGCCTTGATAGTGCGTTCCCTTGAACAGGCATGTGGCACATCTCGGCAGAAGCAGGGTGAGGAGGGCATTGAGCTGACTGAGATCTCCCAGTTCCTCCAGGTTGTAGGATTTCTTATGGCCTTCTCTGGCAGCCAAGAAGAGTTGTTTCTTTGGCCAATGCTGATCATGCTTCGGCTTCTCTGACATTGCTGAACTTGAGTATGTTCAGGATGGGACATCCTGATGGCAACCACAGGTTGTTTGTTGGCAGCAGTTGACTCTCTGTTTCAATAATTATTCATCTGAAAGAGACTTTAGGAAGTAAAGGATCTGGGCAGTTACAGTAGGAATATTATTACTTGCTGTGTATTTTTGTGGGTATCCCACAGGAGCCTGGATCATAGACCAGGACTGGTGGGCACTTGTCAGACACAGAACAGTGTTTAATTTGTTGATTTTTCTGCCAGAACCTTGACAGTTGTTGTGCTTTTTTTTTTTCCTCTTTCATTTTCCCACATGCAGAGAGCTGCTCCAATATTTTTCTCTGTATGTTGACCTTTGTTTGAAATGAGAGCAAAAGAAAACTGTGGAAAGCCCCAGTGAGAAAGCCAGGAGCCTGTCTCCTTTAATGTACTGCATGGCTTGTATCTCACGGAAAGGCTATTTGTCTGGTTAAAATGTTTTCATCAAAATACCTTTTCTAGGAGAAATGGTTTTTCAAAGGAAGAAAAACATTACTGAGAATTCTTGCTATTTCAGTTGTTCATATTTTATCAAAAGACACATTTGCTGCTCATTCCTTTTTTCAGCGAATCTGTGAAAATTGTCAAACATTCAAGACTTTGATTGTTGTAGAATATGTCCTTCCTAGTTTTCTAATTGTTCCTTATCAGTGCATAGAGAAATGTTCTTTGTATATGACCTAGCAGAAATAATGAAAAAAAGTTTTTTCCATAGGCAATTCTGATGAAAACAAAACAAAATGAGGAAGGAAGTGATGCTCTGCCTCAGTGCAGTATACAACAGCACAGGTCCTACCGGTGAGGCTGCTCTATCCTTAGAAGATGATGATAGGAGAGAAAACAAGAGCTGCCCTGAAGCTCTGCAAGAATATATTTAAGTGGTAATAATAATGATGAAATTATTTTTTCCATAAAAATAGCATTTAGCTGAAAACTTAATCCTTCCAAGAAAACAATAACGTCTAAAAAAAAACCAACCCATTAAAAAAATCTTTATTACAGAATTACCTTGAGGATATTGCAGTTAGTGGTGGGAGATTCCTTTAATGCTGCCGCTCTTATGGAAGCTTATTGTGTTTTATTTTTATTGATGAGAATATTCAAAATATATCAGCAACAAAGACTATGTTCTGAGAAAATTGTGTCTTCTGCTGGATATGTGTGTGTGCTGCTGAGTCAGTGATATTCTTTTACCAGTGTTTTGGTTTTTGGATTTCTGTCTCTGTAGTATGTATGGAAATTTGTTTGCAGGAATCCATAGTTGAAGAGAGCATTGGGTTGTCCTGACAGTGCATTTCAATTGCTGATTTCCCCCCCCCCTTCTTTTTCCTATTACTGGAGCAACCTTTCTTCAGTCTTCCTTCTCTGTGGCCAGAGGAGTGGAAAAAGACTATATCACACCTCTTTGGGGGCTGTTGCACACAGTCTCTCTCGGGTTTATTTCCACATAATTCAATGGGGAGCTGAAATGTGACCTGCTGTAACACACTTGCTTGGTATCTCTGTCCCCTTGCATTGGTCATCCCTGTATAACTTCTCATGGCCTTTTCATGGAGAGAAGTTAAGCAACTGGAAAAGGATGTTGGTACCTAGAAGAAGGGTTATCTTCTGTAAGATTCCCAAGTGATTAGACAATAGAAGCAGGTCATTTATTCAGCCTTGCATAGGGTACAGCAAAGATTCAACTGACCTTGGATAAACTGTTGGAACCAGAAGGAAGATCATGAACTAAAATCCAGTCCTCTTGCTTATGTATAAATGTGCTCTGAATACAGCCTGCTTTGAAGATGTAGGTGATGGGCATTAAGAGGAGCTCCCATGAAAGTGCAGTTGCAGTTTTCAGCTCAGCTTACTGCTTTCTGATCAAAGGGCTCTGCTCAAACTGATTGAGTGTAACATGTGAGGGAGGCAAAGCCTCACAATCATCGCTTCAGGCTCAGCATAATTAATGGTAAAGTATGACCCTCTTTAACATATTTGACGGGAGTGGAGGAGAGGCTTGTGACAGAATTTGACAGTACCTTAATGAAATGTGTGACCTTTCTTAATGTGCAGTATGCCGTTGCTGAGCCAGTGAGCTCTGCACGGATCTTTACTGGACTGTTGCTGCCCTGCCATGCAGCATGGTGAGACCTGCAGTGATGAGAGATGCCCAGGACAGTGTCTAGCATCACCTACAGGGATATCCCCAAAGCACTGGGCTTTGGTGTTTGGGAGAGAGCTGACAGGACTCCCCCATGCTGCTTTGTTTCAGATCATTTTGCTTTGGTCATTTAAAGTGAATGATGGATGTTCTTCCCATATGGGTTTTGAAGGGTCTGAAAAATGTGACAGGATTGCTTCCGTTTCTCACTTCATTTCTGACACAGGAAGGAAACATCAGGAATGTGAGGCACTTTCCTTTAAATTTAGACGACTTCTGCTTGATGTGGTCAATAAAAATTAGTAATTAGAAATTAATATTTCTGATAGAAATGGAATAAAGACCTGGAAGCATGGACCCAGCAGGAGAGTACTAGACAAGAGCATATGTTGGAGGGGTATGTGCAACTGGTACAGTTGTTATCCCATAGTGGGAAGGTAGGAAGACTTACACTGAATGGCCACACTTCTTAGTTTGCCTGTTGATTGTCTATACTGAATGCTCAAGTCCATGTATTTTGTGCTTGTAGTTGAATATTTGGTTGAAATTTGGGGAGGAGGAGGTGAAGAGATTAGCAGCAGCTCAAAGAGAGATTATTTTCTAGTTCAAAGCCAGCCCAAGTCTCCTTTTTTATTTCTTTCCTTGCCTTCTGCAGTCCACAAGGAAACTTTACTTCAGCTTGCATGAAGTTGCTTTTTCTGTTTGCATCTCTCAGTTTCTGAGTGTTTCACTTTAGTTATTTTCTGACTGCAGGATTTTTTTCCTACTGTAATGTATGCTTGCACTTATTATCTTTTATGGCTGCTTTTGTCTGTTACTGTGGCTCCTGAAATGAAGACACCAAGACTCAATAATGAATTTCATTAATCACCTTGGCACTGTGTGGTACCATGTACTGCATGCAGCAGGGGTGTGTGTGCCTCTAAAGAAGGATGGTATTGCGTGTTTGGGAGGGAGGAGTGGGCACTGCAAATGCTGCCAGAAGCACAGGACAGCCAGGCAGGGGGAGATGGCCAGGCACAATGTGGCCATTGATGCAGCAGGGGTGCCCACCTCTTCTGCACTCTGTGGTAGACATGGAGATAAGATTTACCTAGCCTGAAGTGGAAGAGGGTTGAATTTTATCTGCTTGCACTTGCCCTTGGCTGTGCCCCTGCAGCTGGTCTAGCTCCTGGCTGTCCATGTGAGCAACTGCTTCTCACCCAGGGCATTTCGAAGCCCCAGATTTTGATTTCCAGTCTAATCACGTCAAAAACTATCGCCTGCTTTTTCTAATTCTTTATGCAATGTATCTTATCTCTTTTCAATATCCGTGTCTGAAGTCTGCTTCATTTTGTGTGTTTTTGTGCTTGGGTACAGGGTGGGTCATGGTGGCAGCAGAGGGAACCAAGGTGGGAACAAATGCTTTTTTATTAGGGCTGCAGTTTAATGTAATGAAAGCAACAGAATCAGTGTTGCCATGTGTGCTGGGGACCACAAGCAAGGAAGATGGAGTTGTAATGTCCTGGAGAACATTTTAAATTCTTGTTTAAACTTTACAGAGTTGACTGAATTAATATCAGTGGCACTTGGATTCTTACCTTTTTTGGCATGTGTCCCTCAGTGAAAGATGCAAAGTCTCTGGTGTGAGAACATCATTAGCGGAACATCTCCACCTGTTCAGGTATAATTGCATGTCAAATTGGGCTCTTTCCCTAAGAATTGTGAACATGATCAGACTCCCGGAGGGGATCTTCCGGTGACGTGAGATGGCTATGGAAGTAATTGCTTTCCTCTTCCCAGCCTGCAAAAGACTTGATAGTTAGATGAATGTGCACCTTGGGTCAGTGATTGATGCTGTGGAAGACAGAGTTGCTTTGATTTCATCAGCTATAATGACTTTTTAAAAAGCAATTATATATATGCTTTTTAAGATTCCTCACTTTTGAGAAGTTTTCACGTTTTCATTATATCTGTCCCTCCACACCTCCCTTCTCACCCCCACCAACAGTTTCTTTTTAAAGGACAGTAATTTCCTATTACTGAGCAGCAGCAAATAGTGTTCCTGTAGTGGTGGAGAGATGCTGATGGTGCTGTTAATGGAGGCATGTGGCTGAGAGTGCTGGATGGAAGCAGAATTTTGTTCCATTTTAAGCTCCTTCATGGGAGAGAGTAAATCTATGGGTTATTTAATCTCCTTTGAGATTTACTTGTGTGTCTTAGACTACCCTAACCAATGGAAGGCCAAATGATGTTTTAGCAAAGGGCTTTACACCTTCATGCTGTTCTTCCTGCTATCCTTTACAAGTATCTGTGGTGTGTCACCAGTATCGTGTCCCAACCGTAAGACTTCCATGTTTCATCTGGGTCATTCAGCTCTTGATAGAAATTAAGATATCAGTTGCACCCCAGAATTTATGGCTAGCCAACAGATTCTTGGAATAAGGAGAATGCTCTATATAGCTGGTGTCCAAAATGCTGTGCTGCAACACGTGACAGTTGAAGAGCAAATATGACCTGAAGTAAGTTGGCGCAAAATTGAATTTGGGGATGCGTAAAGAGAACAGGAGACTGGATCTGTTTGAGGCAGGAAGGACATGTGGAGGACATGGTTGGACTCAGTCCTCTCATTGCTAGTCTCAGAAACAGCTGAACTGCTTCATCTGAAATCTCACCCTTCCTCCCAAATTATATCTATGCACAGATATGTAAGTGCGAGTGTATGTGCAGCCTGAGGCAAACACCTGACATGAAAAATGTCATCTGAGTCCATTCAGATTTGGTGGAAGTTTAAACAACAAAAGACAGAGTCTTATAATGGAAAACAGAGTGCTCCCAGCACAGCTTACAGGGTCCAGTGAATTGAGAAAAATGCCTCTTGAGCCATATTGAATGGATCAGGTATTGGACAGATCATGTATTGAGCCATGCTGAACTGATCACTGAGGGCATCATTTCCAGGTGATGAGCATTAGCAGTTGGTCCTTTCAGAGACACTGAGCAGAGGGGTGTGTAAGTGTGTGGAGAGGTATGTAAATGTCCATGGCTGGATTTTACCTGGTGTAAATCAGCTTAGTGTTCTGGGGCTTCAGAGTGACTTTGGTGATTACCTTGGCTTAGGCTGAAGTCCTTATTAATGGAGTTAATGGGAAGTGCCAGGTTCTTGGTTTTCTCAGTCTTTGTCTGTCATCATCTCCTGGACTGCCAGTTCGAAACTCAGGCTAGAGCATTAAAAACTCAAGAGACGGGATTAAAAATGAAAGGATTTGAAGAAAAAAAAAAAAGTTTTGAAACCACTAGCAAATGAAAGCAGAAACTTTCTATGCACTTGGATCACATTTCCAAGATTTCCTGTGACTTCCCAAACTAGAGGTTATCTTGTATTTGCACAATTTTAGGACCATGGAGAAAATGTAAATATGGTGAGACTGGGATAAAATTAGACTGACAATGCTGAGCTGCTAACTCTATACTGGGCTAAGTCATCATTATTTGGATTTGCTGGAGTCCAGAAAAGGCTTAGCTCATGTTTTGAGCAAACCCAGCAGTCACATCCTGCTTTCTTAATTGCTGTTTGATATGAAGCATGATAACTTCCATTATGAAGCCAATTTTAATTAAGCAAACAAAACCTCTCTGCTCTTCTTCCTGCCCAGCTTTTCATGGCTGCTTCTGAGTTGTGACAGTCAGATTTTGATGTGTTTTTTTTTTTTCAAATACAGCACGGTTTAGCAGCTGTAATAAAGCAGATAACCATGTGCATGGCCGTAAGCAGTAGCTTTGTGTGGTACAGGGGCTGTCAGTGCTTGCCACTGGCTACTGAGTGGGATTTTCGCCACTGGTATAGTAAGTGCTGCATTGCGTGAGGCTCTGTAAGGATGATATGTAGCTGAATGCAATCATTTCAGATCAAGGGGGCTTAAACAAGCAGGGATGTATTTCATCCTGGGTGCTGCAGCTTCTCCTCAAGACCACAACTCCAATTGCACTGGAGGGAGAGTCATAAGTCCCCAGTTACTGACAGAGGGTGACCCAGTCCTGGCCCTTGTTGCAGAAGAACAGTTATAGTACACCAGGCTGAGGCCAAGACTGGCAGATGTTTGAGCCATTTTCTGCAGGGTGCTTATATGGATTTCTATGTTCAGATTAGGACTCCTTGGCCTCTTTCATGGGCCTGGAACAAAAGATGTGGGAAAAGGAGGACAGCCTGCCTTGAGGTATCTGAGTGGACTTGTGGTGCAGCTTGTGCCATGTGTGGTCTGCACCCTCCTGAGAAAGACCCAAAAGATGCCTCCATGAAAAGCAGGAGCCCCATCCAGGTATCGCTCATCAGGGTACCTGGGGAGTGTGAGCTGAGAAAGTCAATGGGGGCTGATGAATTGCAGTAGCAGCATGGGAAATCACTTGCTGCCAAAGGGCAATGGGATGATTTAATACAGGCAGATAGATGTAGACAGCAGGAAATTTATTTCTCTCCATCACTTGTAAATATTCATAGTACATAAATAATATATAGCAGATAACCTGATACTTGACTGCATAATGGCCATGGTAGAGCACAGGCAGGTGTGTGACTTGTTTCGTGTCTTGCATCCCCTTGGACTAGCAACAGAGTTGATGTTTAGCCATGAGTAGTCTCTTCCCAAACCACTTTTTGCAATCCTTATGATGTTAACTGGGTTCCTTCCCATGCTGCTGGTGCTAACAGCAACTTTAAATATTAATGTCATTTTACTAGTAATATTGGTAGTATAGCTGGGGCTGTTTAGGTGTGATCCAGCTGTCCTAATGGAATGAAATACATTAAGTGCCACTACTCAGTAAGACTGTAATTCATAAGAGCATGGTGGACAGTATGTTCAGTATGTTGTGTCTGTCTGATGTGTTTTAGAAAACATCTCTGCTGATGTCTATACTTTGGGAAATTGGAAGAACGTTTTTCCTGGGCATATAAAGTGGTTATCTATTAGGGACATGTAGAGAATGTGTCAGGCTTGTAAGAAAGGTACCAGAAAGTGAAATTACGTTTGAAAAAGCCATTACACTGAGGAAAACAGGCAACCCCTTTTTCCTGAAGTGGACAAATCGGAGTTCTGTTTAGGCATGCATGCAATTTTAGACCTGCATGTATGGGCTCAGAAGGGATCAAAATCACATTTTCAAGAGGCCGTCAGAACTTCTCTGAAACAACAGTACCTCATCAGCAGATACTCATTCTATCAGAAAAAAAGTAAATGGCATATTTTGCTTCACCAGGAAAATGCTGCCTTAAACCCTCTCTCCTCCAGCAGCAAGTCTCTAGCCAGCAGTGCTTAAGGGTTCAAGCAGAGCAATCTTGAGGTGGACCAAGAGTTCAGACAAGCCTGGAAGGCACTGCAGAACTGTTAATCCTGTTTGATTATTAATGGGCCACATTGCAGGAAGGGAATGTGTTTTGAGTCCACATACCCTCATACTGGGGAGCAAGCTGGAATACATGTCTGGTACCCCATGTGAAGTCTTGCTTTCAAGTAATAGTTGGGTGGCTGTGAAGGGGCCCTCATGGAAGAACAGGATGGTGGAGTTACTGGTGTGGATGGGACTGGGAGATGTGTTGGATGCAGCATGTAAAGTCATGGAGAGAAGGAGCGGGCTGCAGTTTTATATCCTGAATCTTGCAATGAAGAAACTAATGATGGGACTAAAAAGTTACTTCTAATTTTAGTTTTTCTTTTTGGTGTATGTTTAGTGCAGCCATCAGCACAGTGAGAGGAAACAGACAGATGGAGAAGAGAGGAAAAGGAGGATTATTAAGGTGAAAGTCAGGGTCCCAGAGTTGGTCTTTAATTCTGCAGGTGCATGGATCCATTCAGGTCCAGGTGGTACAAATTGGCCTTGCTAATAATCCTTCTACTCAATTTTTAGAAGAAAGAAAAAGCAATGAATGCATCCTCAGATGTAAGGATTGTGGCTCTGATTTGCAATGCTGAAGGTCTCAAGGGTAAAGATTTAGGATAATGAAAAATTCTCTAAGCTTTACCTGTGCGATAGAGAAATTCTAGCCAGTCTTCCCACCAGCAGCAGCCAGCAAATGGGGAAGGAGGAGTAATGGAAAGAGCTATTATATCTAAGTAGGTTTTATTCGTGATTGCCTGTTGTGTGGTTTGTACCTGTGAGGGGGTTCTGCTTGCATCTTCATTCTCTCTCTCATCTTAAAGGGTTTCATTACCACCTAATTGCTGCTTGTTTTCCTCATTCAGAGCATCCAGGTGCTGTACAATGTTCTTAATCAAGTGTGAAAAGACCATTTGTCAAGAAAGCTCCTGTTCCTTCACTAAGGTGCTACTGAAAATGTTTGGCCTTTGTGTATAGTTATCTAGGGGAAAAATAAGTGGCAAAAATCTTTAACCTGAGATCTTGGCTTGAACCTACCAACCTTGTCTCTGTGCTCACACGTCACAGTAGCATAGCAACAAAAGACTCATCTGAAGGAACTAATTTAATGGGTTGATACCAATGTTGGCCTCTATTAATGCCTTGCTGAGCAGCTCTTGGGGCAAGCAGGCCCCTCACACAGAAGAGTGAGAGCTGAGCAATGCAAGGTGTTACTAGAAACCTTAAATCCTTTGCACTGTAGAACTGGGAGACTAGCTGGGGAAATGCATCACTTTGAGCTCAGGCAGGGATGGTGTTAATGAGAACAGAAGTTATATGGGTTCCCCTTGGCCTCATGTATCTTGTTTCAGTCAAAAAGGGTGAAGATGTTCTTGAACTGGCACAGCAAGGGAATAGCTCTTGTTGATGTCAGGTGTCTTAGGTCCAGACCTCTTTCCTTGGCATCCTGTTGGTCCTGTTCAGCAGTACGACATGATCAGAGTGATGGCTGTGATGGACTGTTCTGCCACTGACAACATGGAAGGCTTGAAGACTCAGGTTTGTTTGCCCACACCATATCTAGTGACACTGGGGAGCTCAAAGGGTTAATAAGGTTATGAGAAAACTGCCCTTTGTGAGAAGGGACATGTGTTCTCCCCTGCCTGATTGAAACTGACTGTAGAAAACAGTAAGAGCATCCCTCCCCCCCTTCCCCCCATGTTGCAGAATTTAATCCACTGGAAGCAATCTGGATTTAAGCTAGCATAGCTGAAATCAGAGTAAATACCTTATTTTTCTGGGTTGTTAGGATACTTGATAGTTATTGGTCAAAATCTCTGCTGATATGACTTCACTAAATTCAGTGAAGCTTGGATCAAGGTCTCCATTGGCATATTTTTCATCCAGTTCATTAAGCAGCAAGCAGTTGGATCAGATAGGAAACAGAAAGCACAAAACACTTGCTGAGAAATGAAATATCCTTCGTTAGTCAACTGGGATTGCAAAAGAGCAGGGAGAGTGGTGTACCCACATCATCAAAGTCATGTCAGCCCTGTGTGAGAGGGGCTGTGGTAGAGCTGTGCAGATGCAACCACGTTGATCAGCGGTCTGAGATGGTATGTAGATGGTATGGCAGAGCAAGGAAAAGCTTCTGATGGAACAAGCAACAGGGGACAAAATTTAAAAAAA
>VWZO01004367.1:202692-261198 GCA_013396975.1 Bucco capensis
AAAAAAAAAGGCAAGCATATCTGTCGCCACAGAAATCCTCTTGATGCCATGGTGCTCCCACATGTAGCTGGTGGCAAAGGGGAGCAGCTAGGATGGCTTCTGCAGAGCAGCAGCTGCGGCACCCAGCAGTCAATCTGGGACCATAGGAAATAGTCATGGTCCTTTTAAAAAAGAACAATCTGGAGGTTTTGGGTGTTGGTGTTTTTGTTGGGTTTGTTTGTTTGATGGGATTCTTTGTCTATATGGGTTTCTTGAGCACATGCAGTTCACAGGGAGTCTCAGCTTACTTTGGGAGAGGTTGACAGTGAATTCACGCATGAGCTAAACATATCTGTAGGCTTGCCGTGAACTGCAGCAAGTGTGCTGCAAAGAGCAGACATCTCACATGCCCATCTGAGAGTGGTGTGCCAGTCTCTCTGAGCCCTTCAGCATGAGCATCCATGACTGTGTGTGACTGAGGGAGAATGACAAGAGTGCAGGAAGACTGCAGTTCCTTAGAAATGTGGAAAGGAGGATTACACCCACAGAATTTGATATGGGAGAGCAAGGATTACTGCTTGTGTGTGACATTGCGTGGGAGAGATAAAGACACCCCAGGCAGGCAAGAATTGCGTGTGAAGCAGGAAAACAAAGAGGGATTAGGCTGGGAGAAGCATGATACAGGTAGAAAGAGGAGTGTTGTCCTGGACAAAACACAGATGGTGTAAGGTGATAAGGCTTGAATGATGTTGGCAGCAGGTGAGCTTGCAGCAGAGGTGCAAGGACTGAAGGATCTGCAGGATGGAGCTGTTGTCAGTTCCAGACTTCGAACTCCTCCTGAAGATTCCTGTCCTTCCAGATCTCTGAAGCCGATGATGTGAAGCTTTACCAGAAGAAGGCTTTGATGATCTGCTCAAGATTGTGATGACACAAAGTGCTTCAGAGTTAAGGTGAATTGTAGAGTATCAGGGCTTCCTTATTCTCCAGGAACTGGTTGTTGCCCTTAACTGTGAGACATTAGAGGCTTTCTGCTTTTGGGATGGGCTCCTGGGTTCCCTAGGTGTCACTTCTTATCAGCTCCATGGAGAGCCTGCTGCCACTGAAGGAATCTCTAGCCTATTCTCCTCACAGATGAGACGCCCAGAATTAAGTCTCCATTGTGTCAAGTGCTACATTAAAATGTAATAAAGGATGGATTTTGCCCTGAGGAGACTTCTTTTGCTGTGTCTGGTAAAGAAAAACCAAGTTAGGTATAAACTAGCTCCAAAACAGATTGTTTGGCTTGTCAGTGCATCATCGCATCGATGTGAACATCCGCACACTTGGTACACAGGAAGACAGGAGGTGAGCCTGGTGGGATTTAGACCTGTCTGGAGTGCTTTACAGTGGGTGTTTAAGAGCAAAAGTACAGAGAAGACCATCTGCTGAGTGTCTAGGACTGATGTTCCAGTTATGTTGCACGTAGGGTGTCTACATTGTTTACTTATGTTTAAAATCCAACCATAGAATTATACTTGGAGTGGCTCTTACACATTTCCTGCTCCAAGAGCAGACTTTCAAAGCCCACAAGAAATATTCACTTACAATTATGTCTGATTTAAAGGGAAAAGATCTGTAGCTTTGTAGCCTTAATAATTTGCTCAAACAGCTGTAGATTAATGAAAGTGTAGCTCAAGGCATGTTTCCAGAAATAGCATGTAGCTCAGCCCTCTGAAGTCACATTGGGTTAGGAAATGTGTTTGTGTGTTTAATGCTGGGAGCACACACAGGAGGTGATGTATCTGAGTGCTGCAGACTCATGGTCTAGCTGGTCAGGTGATGTTTGGGAGAGCTGGAAAACTTTTTTTCTTCTATGGAGCTGCAGATGTCTTAGAAGCACCTCTTATTTATTTTTTCATACTGAAGAGGGAATATCAGCCTCACCCCAGCTAGTGACCACCAAGTGCTCTGCAGTGAGAGCACTGAGAGCCTGATGAGATTTTTCTGTCCTGGGAGTCAGAAAGTAGACATAAATCTCCTCTTTGAAACTCTGAGATTTTGAAAGAATTTACTAAGCTTTTCACTCTGTAGTGTTAGACACTATTGAGTTCCACAGATTGAGTCTGTATTGTGTTCACTGGAAAAATGCTCTTTTAGCTGTGTGGCTTTTTCAGTCTCTTAATTTGATTGAGGATAGAATGACTAAGGACAAGGAGCTATTTGATAAGAAAACTGCAGTCATCAAGCAGAATCAGTTCTCATTCTCCTCATCCCTTTTGCATGTGGAGCCACAGGGACCTCACTCCATAACGAGCAGTGTGCTTTCCATAGAGGGAGGCACAGTCTGTTAAGGGTTGCTTTAGCCTGCTATATCCCAGCCTGTGATGAAGTAACTGCAGGGATTTCTTGCATGTGACAGTGGCCAATGTACTGCAGTTGTTGCTCATGTCACAGTAGTCCCTGGTCGCCCCTGATGGGTCAGTCTTGTAGGTATCAGATATGTTGTAGATATTTAGGTTGCTGATCAGATGGTCCTGTGGTGTTAGGGAAGTGCTGTGGGACTACACAGTCCTCTTGTGCAGTTTGTCATAGTGTTATCCCAGCCTTACTGCAGGAGAGCTGGAACACAAAAGGAGCAAATGTTCTTGCTTTTGCTGAGATCTCTGGTCCACAGTACTGAAGGTGGAACTGTTATTCCCTTGTGAGCCATAGAGATCTCCAGTGGCTCTGATCATACCTGGTTCAGCTGTGGATATGCTTTAGGGTGACATGGTAAACTTGGATTTTGTGTTGCTAGTCTGCATGTCTGCAGGTGGATAATCCCTAGTGCCATTGTTCAGTCCCAACAGAAGACCTACAACTTTCCCCTAGTCCAGTCAGGGGCTCGTGTGAAAGCAGAGTTTAGTATCTTTCAGTGATGCATTGTTTAAGGTCATATAATGCCCTATTATCAGACACCTGTACTGGAGATATCTGAAGTCAAGTACCAGTTTTGGCCTGCTGTTACCTTTATACCTTGGGATTGTTCCTAGCTCTGAAAAGAAGCATATGGTAGTTGGTACAAATGCTGGACGTTGCTAGAAGGATAGAGACCATGATAGTTCTTGCTCTGACCATGAGTTATGGACTCCAAGGTGTCCTGTAAGGTACAGGATTGTCCCAAGTGGTATGAGAGTCGAGCTAAATAAGATTTGCTCCCATGTGAAGATCTGATGACTTGCTGAGTTGTGCCCAGCAGTGGGGCTGGCAAACTCTTCCTGTAGTCATTGCTGCTCATCATTCCCATGGTGGGAAGCTGAAGATGCCCCACTGCTCCCACTTCAACCAAGAAATATCCACTGCTCTGTGTGAGAGGCAAGAAACCTGGTAATGTGTTCAAAAGCTGCTGCCCTGCAATAACAGACACTTTTCTTCTTAGACACTCACTTGATCGGGATTTTTCCATTGATGTCTGGCCTGATTTATCTGTTTCAAACATGACCACAAATAAAAGCAGCACTCATTGAACTGATCCAATCTGACCTGACAGGGACAAAATGACTAGAGCTGGATAGAAATTCTCTTCCAACAGAAAATGACAGTGGAAGATGGAGGGAGAGATGGCTTGGTTGGTATTTTCCACAGAAGTGGTCTACTACTTTTTTTGTCATCTCTTTCATGAGCCTGAATACAAATTAGATTCCACCCCCTTTCCAATGAAAACAGCTAATGGACCTGCTCCTCGTCTCACAGATGCTCTCTAGAGCTGGTAAGATACTTATTTAAAAAAAACCAACCCAAACCTGTATAAATATTTTTTTTCTTTAAATCAGCTGTGTGATATCCTGAAATGTGCCCCTCTCCATTCGTAGTGCCTGCTGCCTCCTGATGTTGTAAGGTAACTACTGTATGACCTGGAAAGGCAGGGGGATGATTTTGGGAATGCCTTTAGGCATTTCTGATTGTATAAAATTGGAGAGGACATTTAACTGTACCTTCTGGCACTTAAGGCAGAGCTCATTTGCCTATGCCAGGGACTGGAAGTAGTGACACAAAGTTATTGCTAATAAAATATCCTCTTAAAGACAGCCTGTGGGGCAACAAGACTGGAAGCCACCAAAGTACTTGGTGTTAATTTGAGAGCACTGTGGCTTTCTAAGCAACACTGACTGTCACACCACCAGTAAGGGCAAATGAAAAGTTGTTTTTGTGCTAAGGTGCAACATCAGACACTGATTTAATGACTTGAGTAATACCTGTAGGGTGAGCAGGAGTTCGAACTAGGAAAAAATACCCAATTTTCTCCTTTCTTTTAGGTTTTTTTTGCAAATAATTGGGCTATGATGCTTGTGACTGGATGTGGCAGTTTGCCCCTCCATGGAGGGACCACAACAACTTAGAGATGTGAGGCAACTGGTCTTTTCCAAGGGGAGACCTGCAGGATAGCACCTCTGCTTGTTTCCAGCACAAGTAAAAATGCTTGTTGGTTTCAAGGGCATTGACAACCTTGGAGATCAGTCTATGAGTTCGAGACCAGACATTCAGGAAAGACAAGTTTTCTTTGCATAAATAATGCCAAAAGGACTTACCATCTTTCCCATGCACAGGTCACCTGGGAGAGGAGAGGAGTGACAATTGCAAAAGCTTGCAGAATTTGTATGGCACGTTTGGTTTTGTTTTTAATGAGGAATGTAATTGCAGGCTTCCTACTTGCCGCTAGATGACAGCCTTACTCTGTGCACCACAGACTTGGTTATCATTATTAGGGGGCAGGGAAATGACACTCTTAAAGGACATGTCATATCTGTCTTCCTTCCAAATGCTTTCTTGCAAGGCAGGGAGCTACAGAAGAGCTGATGGTGGAGATACTCACTGAATGGACTACATGGTACTTGAATTTTGGCCACTCTTCAATTCAGTGTGGGTACATCAAAAGGTAAAAGCAAGGAACTACATTTTTTTCAAGAATGAAAAGATGGATTTGTTTTTAGGAGCAGGGGCATGCTCTTTGGAATGCTTCTGCCAGCCTGACCGAGTAGCGTGGTCTCCAGGCTGGCAAGCTCTAAGCTCTATATCTGGGTTTCAGGCAGGCTCCTATCCATGTTCATGGTGAACTTTGCTGCGCAGGGACCTGGCAGAGCCCTTTCCTTCCACTGAGCAGAGGGAATGAGACATGAGGACTCTTCAAGCAGGTCACCAAGGAAAAGCCACATAATCTCCTGTTGCACACCTTGATTTTTTCTTTTCTGCAGTTTTCCTGTCTTTGGTTTAAGCCATAAAGCTTGTTGACCCCTTTGCTCTTTTCTGTCTTGTACACATGCAGATGCAGGAATCCAGTTGCATGATGATGTTCTTTTTCGGCAGAGCCTTCTCTCCACTTAGACATCTAGATGCTGCACAAGTGCTGTGGAGTGAAAATGTGAACTACCCTTTTGTGAGTGTGGCTGTAGCATATAAAGAGATCAGCAGGGCAGGTTTAATGGCATGAAAGCATTCACGGTGCCACTGCAGTACTATCAAATCTGAATACATGTGTTTTGTATCTGGGTTGTCTTTGGGACTCTGGAGCTGTGTCTGAAAGGAATGCAAAGTGGAGGAGGCAAGTGTGAGAGTAATCAGGGAGATTTTAACATGGACAATGTGACCCATCTCAACTCATTACAGGGGCTGTTTTTGGAGAGTGACCCTTGCAGAGGTTTTGAGTCTTTGTTCAACCATTAGATCATATTTGTACCATACCATGCCCTACCTCAATGCATTTGTTTTTGTAGTAGTCCTTAAAGTCTTGAGCCCACCTTGCTCAGTGACAGGTGGCATTCCTGCCTGAGCATGGATTTTCATCTTTGTAGGGCTGAAGACATCCTGTTGGACTGCTCCTTTTGGCCCTTCTCAAGTAGAGCAGGATTGTGCTTTGGGCTATATTTTGTCTTATGTATTGTCTGTCCCAGGGACCTTGTCTTTACCCAGGGAAGCTAAAAGGAATGTAGGTACAGCTGGGAGGGGTGTCTCAGTGTGTGACCAGGAATGTGTTTCTGTCAGGCTGATGTTAATGAGGTATGAGATCATTATTGATCAAGATCTTCTGAAAGCTTGAAACACTGAACTTGTATTGAGTTCTGCTTCTCTCCCTCTCATTTACTCTCTCCATTATGCAGTTTGAATATGAATTTATTGCTTGTGGAAGATGCCAGATTATGGATATCATAAGAGCAGAAATTTCCTTCAGGAGTGGACAGTGTGCTTTGATCTCTGGGCAGGTAACAGTCTATATCTGTACCTGCTATGTGTAGGGAGAGACTTAGGTATGTCCAAATTTGCATCCATTCCTTAATAGCTCAAACTTTGCTGTTCATTTTTCATTAGCAAGGTGTGAATATTCATGCATCTCAGTTCTTGTTAAACTACCTTGCAAACACATCAAAAGCCTCTTCTAATTTTTATGCCTTATACCAAAGTTTGTGTATTTTCATTTTGCAAACACTCAGTGCAACTTTTTGACTAGAGTAGTATGAGATTGGTGACACCAAAGCCAGAGGATGATCTCCTTCTCTAATGGAAATGTTTCTGTGTAGGTTTCATGGCTTGTGTCACTGGGGAACTGAGGCAACCAGTGTGCAAGCAGCATGTCTGCAGAGCCAAGAATAGATCCCAGGCCTCTTGCCTTCCCATGCGGTGGCCATCACTTGCATGGATGCAAGGTGCTCTTGTGGTTAAGGCAGTGAGTTGGACCTCAGGAAGAGTGGGATGGTACTATGCAGAGGTTGGGTTTGTTGCTCCCTTTTGAACAACATCCTTCGTGATGGCTGGGAACACCTACGTGTGAGTTGGAGCCTAGTGCAGACTGCAGGGCTGAATTGCTATCTTTCTCTTTGGTGCCATCTCTTTATCCAAAATTGTGTTGGTTGGAAAGTGTCTTTTCTGCCAGGCGGTCCTGGATGGCTTGTGTCCAACAGCATTGCTGATGTTACTGAATTAATGCTTCCAGGCTGATCCTAAGCACTGGGATGTGCGCAAGTGCTGATAAGGAGCAGATTTATGGGTGCTCAGGTTTGCTCTTGAAAACCTGATAGCAGCTTGATGCTGTTTTGTTGCACTTTGGGTCAGCCTGGAAAGAGGACAGGGGTAGATGCACTAGAGGATGTGGAAGGAGCAGGCAGCTACTAAGCTGCTCATCAGGCCAGCAGCCCAGAGTTTACACCAGTGAGCACAGACTCACTGCTGTGTCTCACTGCAGACTGGGATGCAGCCTCTTGCCTGCAGCATAGAGCCTGCTTCAGGTAAGATGTGCAAGGAGAAGATGCAGGATAATGTGTAGTTCCTTTGTACAGTATATTACACATGCACATGACAGGTGTGATCTTGTGGTTTGTATGGCTGCTGGATAACCTCTCTGAAACAGCCTTTTTCTGGATTGTGAGCATTGCTATCAACTGTTTTGAATAAGGTCCTAATATATGTTTATATTTTACTGTTTTCCACCCATCATCTGAAGCAGGGGTGTGCTTTACAAGCAATTAGTTAGCTGGTTTTAATGGGCATAACGTATAAATAATAATAATGAGAAGGGAAGATGGTAATACATGGAGTGGAACTCATTAATTACTATTTATTAGTCATTAACGAGTGAACAAAGTACTAAGTGAAGTGTGTGAGCTTGGCTAGCCAGGAGTGGTTTTGTACGGCTGTAAGAAAGTCACTGCTTTTCAAAACACCATTACAGTATGTTGAATTCTATTAAATATTTTTCTTCCATCCTTGATTGGTGCTGAAGGGTTTTAAGATGTGGTATTGCAAGAAGGTATCTGGTAATAATTTTTAGCAGAACTTTTAGCCCCTAGACATTTATTGGAGACTCACCTGGTGTTTTAAGTACTGTTTTGTTTTTTGTATTTTTTTCCACTAGCCAGAACATGCCCATCTCCTCAAAATAACCCCTTTTTTATTCAGCTGGGTGTCAAGTCCCTTCTGGGCCATATTCTGATTTATTCCCACCTTTCTGTATTTGCAAACATACTTTTATGTTTACTGACAGAGCTGAGGTTGGGTTCTGTCCCCAGGTGTTTGTGTGTGCTGCTGCCTTCACATGTGTGTACACGTTTGTGTGCAAACCTCTGTCTCTTCATTATGCACCATGGTTGTAGATGCCATGTTTTGCTGTTTATTTACAGTTTGTTAGCCAGCCTTATTCTGTTTGAGGGAACTGGATGGTAACATGATCACAGTTCTGCTTTGTACTCTGCAGCTGCCATTTCCTGTTCTGCATCTCTTTTCCTCCTTTCAACTATTTGTATGCTAAACTGGAATTTCTCCTTGCTTGTGAGAGTGACTTTTTGGGCACTAGATATGTGGCAATACATCTGGGAAAGCAGCAGACCTGCAGGCTTGCCTGCCAGGGCTGCGCTCCCCATGTGAAGAGGCACATTGCAAGATGCCTCTGGCCTAGGCACCCTCCTGCTCTGATGCTTCTTGACAGCTGCGATTGCATCCAGGAGGAGCTCTAAGCAGGAACTGTCTCAGTCCTTAGCTCTCATTCCTGGCTCTGTTGCAAAGAATTAAGCTTTCCAGCATATTAAATATCCTTTTGGGGAGCATAAACAGAAAGCAGTCTCCCAGCTGACTGTCTGGCTGCAGTGTCTGAGCCTAGGGCAAGCCTTTGCCTTACATTGAAGGCTGCTGTGGGGCAGTCACTCGTGGGTTCCCTCAAGAAAAGCATGAGCGCTCTGGGAAATAGTTTTGTTAATCCCAGTAGTGGGTTTTCAGCTCTCTGTGCTGGTGATACAGTGTCTCCATAAACCGCCTCTCTGCTCCCACTCAGCCAAAGGACAGTGGCTGTTTGTCCTGGTTTTAGACAGTGGTCTTGGCTTTTAAAGACCTGGTCTTGTAACTGGGCATGGAGACACCAGGAGCTGATGCTGAGGAATGCAAAGGTGATGCTGGCTGCAGAGCAAAAGAGACAGGCACTGGGGACTTTCCCATTTTCCCACTGGAGGAGTTTGGAATTGGATGAAAAACTCAGACTGTACCAAAAGAGAAAGTCCCAAATCCATGAGTTGTTCTTTTCCTCATACTGCTTTGGTCCCTTGCAGATACTTTGACAGATAGGCTCATCCTCCTCCCCTGTGAAGGGCAGAGATGCTGTATAGACTGTAACTTGGACAGTGACTGACCTGTCTCTTTTAGTCCATTTTGGGTCATTTGTAGCATGCACAATCCTTTCTAGGACTAGGGCTGGTAGACACGCTGTCAGTTTTATGTGGTTGTGTTGCGTGTATGTTCCTCGCCTTCAGGAGAGAAGCAGTAGTAATTGCAGCTAGCAGGGGCAGTGCAGGTCTCGCCATGTCCAGTGATACTCCCAGTCCAGCTGGCTTCAGGCAGTAGCACAGTCATTCCCACACTACACCCACACCGTGGGTATAGCAGCTCCTGTCTTTCCTTCCAGATGGGAGGTGTTGCCAGGATTTCGAAGCATGGACAGCCCCACTTGGAGGAACATCTCCATCTGTATTGAAGTTTGCAGCTGGACTTTGGTTGTTCCTTTTGTTTGTTTGTTTTAATATTAGGTTGTTAATTATCCTAAGAAAGAAATCTGTGTTCGTTCTTCTAAAAATAACAAATTCTTAAATGCTTTTGTGCCTGAATAATCTCAATTTGGCGACCCACAAACCATAGGCAGAAGCATAAAGGAAATAATTTTCTTTTTCTCTTAGAAACCAGATGGCTCAGTTCAATCTCTGTGACATTCTCCAAATGAAATTGCATAGTAGATGTTCAGCGAGAAACTAATTTCAGGAGTCTGGGAGAACTCTGTAAGGGTGAAAGGACCAAACCCACAAATTATGTATCTCACTAGGGGACAGGAGAGAAGATGTGGGAAGGAGAAAGGAGAAAATGATAACACAGAATTTATTCTAAGTTTTTCCTTCCTTTTTTTTTTCCTCTGCAAAGAAATTGCAAAATTCACATATTTATTCAGTGCTCACATTTAACAGCAAAGTTTTGACAGTCTGTAGCTCTTGGCCTAAATTTGTTAATTGAACAACTCCTTAGAGCTGTTTGCAATTCCTGTTGTGGCAAGTTCAGTATGTACATCAGCTGGCGATGCTGCACTTTCCCCGTGTGTGACCACAGCAGCGTGAATTTGGAACAGCGTATTGGAGCGTGATGTTTGCAGATGGATAGCTGGAAATTTGTAGCCTACAAATGTTTGAGTGGCTGAGGGTAAAATTTGCTTTTGCCTGAGTGTTCACACCTGTGAAGCTTAAGCATTAGGGCTGGTATTGTGAGAGACTTAAGTTTGAAGAAACGACAGGGAGGAGGAAGAGGATGATTCAGCTCAGTTATTGGGAACATCCAGTGCTGACAGCATGACTGTACTTGAAGGCAAGAAGGGAAGAGTAAGCATCCTATAGAGGAAATGAGGGTGTGTAGGAAGGGGAGAGTGGACTTTAGCCAGATCAGAAGTCCCTGAGGGGTGATCTAGCAGAAAAAAAATGCCTGAGTCTACAAGGTAGATCTGGACAAGATGGAGAGGCATGGAATTCCTGCAGCCCTCCAGCTGGCTGGGTTATTGCTCACTACCCACACAACCAGGTGGATGTACTCATGTCTGTGATGGGTGAGAAAGGTGCATGAGGGCAACAGAACCATGGTAGGACCTCTAAACTCTGGTGACTTGATCGCTTTAGTCATGTGCATTGTATTTTAGCAGAAAACAAAATTGCTGTCGGGAGTAAATGAGTGCTGTGGGAACAGCTTGGTTTTAGCTACTCCAGTAGTGCAAGGCTGGAAAGCAGAAAATGGAAGGAAAAGGCTGGAAAGGCCTCAAGGACTGATGCATTTTAAAATGTACAAAGCCATGGAGTTGGATCTCTGACATTAAAATCCACTCTTGGATGAAGGTTTCCATCCTATTTGTAAGGATACTTTCAAGCTAACTGGGAATGTCTGTGCTGCTGTGTAGTGAAACTAGGGGCTGCTTCTGATCTATTGAGCATCCTTGCGCAGGTCTGTTAGCCATCCCAGGCCTCAGTTTCCCCATGTTTGATATAAATGTTGATTCTCCTTTTAGGATGTATATTGGCATCATCTTGTGAAGATAAAGAATACTGCCCTGCTGCTATGGGGTCTCTGGAGGGAAGAGGGTATATGGAATAGGACATGTTAATGCAGAGCATGTTTGGTTATAGAATAAAACATAAGCAGTAGAATAGAAAGATCAAGAGGGAAATGAAAGTGTATTCTTATTTATTCTCTAAACGAATCACTGTATACTTTTTTCTTCCCAAGGCAAAATAAGGTACAATTAATGTAACAAAGTCTGACACATTAACAGGGAGGTGCAAAGGTTTGTGAAGCTGTGGGAGTAATTGCTTTGACTCTTGCACTGAAGCTTTAGGATAGCTGCAGAGTTGGATGATATTTTTTCTCCCTCTTGTCTCCTTGTTCCTGTGCATCACCTAACACAAAGCATCATCCCTGCAGGCTTTGGAAACTCTGGCAAATTGTCATCTTGCCATTACTGACTTCTCCTTTAACAGTCAGTTTGTGTTTCCATAGCCTGCAGCTGTCATCACAGACTTCCCAAAGAAAGGAAGAAGTGTTTTTTATGTTTGCTCCTCAATTTCTCAATGTCTGCTTTTCTGCTCCTCAGATTATTTTATGGCCCCTTCTCTTGGAGTGGGGAGAGACACTGCATTTGCTTCCATGCTAGGAGAAGGAGCTTGCTAAGAGCTTTGTCACTGTCATTACTTCGCTGCAGGCTGGGATTGGTGCTGTGCTTTATTATTTTCCCCCCTTCCCTCTCCCACTAAAGGCTGTCCTTCCAGACCACTTACTTGAGCAGCCTCTGGAGTAGATCCCCCCAGTTTTTGGCAACACAAAGAAGTTGAACTTCTTATGTCTGTTTTCTGAATTTCATTTTCCTAAAAGTAAAGTAAGCAAAATATTATTATCCCATTTTGCAGGGGAAGATGTTGAGGCAAGGAAGGGGTCAGTGCCATAGTGGAGGTTGAGGCAAAGAACATATTTCAGTCTAAAGAAGGAAATTTCTGATCCTGACTGCCCTTTGTCATCAGGCCCTTCTTCCCTACTGTAATGAAAGAACATAAGATTTGACATTCTTCAATTGGAGTTTACTGTCTTGTGAATTTTTGGATGGTAAAACAATTATAGTAGTAGACTCTCCTCTCAGCTGGAAAAAAAGGCACTGGTGAAGGTGGCTTATGATTAGATGTGAAAATGTAGCTCTATCATTAGGCCTGTTAAGCCTTGACTGAAATATTTGCAAGAAGAGCTGGGCTGAGGTTGTACTATTCAAACTTAGGTAGTTTTGTTAGGTGCTGTGACATCAAAATATTGCACACACCTTTTGCAAGCTCTCTGCCCAAAGCAGGATTTTCCTAGGTTCAACTGTCTCTGTGCAACATCCAGCACACTGAGTTGAGAAGCCTTATGAGATGAATCTTAACCTCAAGAGAAAGGTCTCTTTGGATGGTAAATTAAACTTAAAACCAGGATGCTAGAGTTGACCTGGAGGTCTAAGTCCAGCTGTCATCCCTTGAGTCCTGAAGTAGTTAAGGTCCAAAGTTGTTTTTTGTTTTATGGGGCTACTAGAGTCCCATGTGCCAGCAACTTCCATGACAAAGATGTGCCCTTGAGAAATAATGTGTCCTGTGGGCCCATGACATGCTGTATCACAACCTGCTATGACTTACGAAGAGGCATTGCTGTTTACTTCTAGGTAGTGTTGTTTTTTAAGAGTAGAGTAACCTGCTCCAGAGGTGAGGGGCCTTGCATCTCCTTGTGCTATCTCTGAGTGTCCCATCCTCTTCTGAGAGGTGCAAGAGACGGCTTTGCTCTAACAGCCACTATATTCTTTGAAGATGGATGAAGTATGTGAGCTCTAATCTGTTATTTTTAGCTCTGCCAGGAGGATTTGGTCATTTCAGGTCAATATTACTGATTTTTTCCTTTTTGTGTGACATTCAACTTAAAGCCGTGGAACATCTCCCAATGCTGACCTCTCTGAACAGCCCTGCAGTGCCGCATGGTGGAGCTGTCTTTGTATGGATGATTGGTTTTGAATCTTGATGGCCAGGGAAGAACAGCAGAGTAGAAAACAGATTCTGATGAGCAGTGAAGGATTAGTTAGGGAGATTGTACACCGTAAATTTGGATTTGTTTTTTTACATAGTCCCAGGGAATGTGGAGAAAGAAGAAGCACAAACATCAACAAGAAAATCAATAGTCTTAAGCTAGTCTTGAACTTGAAAGAAACAAACAGCTGGCAAAGCTCACTTAGAACTGAAGCATCTAGAAACAAGGAGCTTGGAACAAGTCCTGGGGTATCAGTTAAGTGCTTGCACCATGGCCAGCAGTGTTTTGCAGTCTTCACCATAGCCTTTGTGCTGCTGTGAGCAGGAGTGCGCAGAAACCAGCTGGTCCTCAACCAAACAATCTGGAGATGACACTCTCAGGAGCAGTGTGGTTGGCAGTGTGCAAGAAGCCACCAATCCAAGTATGTAAAATTTTGATCTGTTATTAGATCATCAGTCACTGAAATGATTATGGCTTCTGTCTCAGCCCTGCTTTACACTGTGTGGCCATTAAAAACTTCTAAGAGGTGGTCAAAGTTTCTTTACTCAGTTTTTCATGGATGCCATACCTGGAACTGAACTGATCCTTTGCCAATCAGTGCTTCATTGAAAGCCCACAGAAATCGATGGGAGAAGCTTTCACTGAATTTGAGTTGTGGTTCATGCTCCAGTCTGTCTGTTGTTTGTTGTTTCAGAAAGATTATGAATGTTCATCATCATCATCATCACGATCAATTTTCTGATTTGGGAGACTTTTTTTACTTTGAAAGGAGGGTAGGCAGCAGAGATCAGTTCGTCATTCTACCAGTTCATTAACATGGTTAAATTTACTATCATTTTACTAGGCAGAACACGTTTTGGCAGCTGAAAGGCCTAACCTATTGGAATAGTGCTTCCAACCCCCCCCCTGCATTGATTGCCCTTTCGACACCGTCACTGGGAATAGGGAATAGGGTGGTAATGCCACGTGAAATGTCAAGCACACAAATGCTCTATTAGTTTGTACAAGCAAAGGGCATACTGCACAGAGCACCTTTGCTTAAAGCCTACACTGAAAGCAAAATCCACAAATAACGGCAAGGCTATGTCATAAACCTACACTGGGCAAGAAATTCAAAGCTGCAGCAGGTATTTCCTTGGCAAAGCAGGTTTCTTTCAGTGGCTGGACATTCAGCCTCTTGTGATAATGCCTCTACCTCCTCCTGGTGCATCTGACCCATCATGTGATGTCCAGGAGAGGTGACATTGAGGCACAGACTGCCAACACAGCGTGGTCCACAGGGGAGGTAATCCCATTTCCCCAGGGACATTTGAGTAGTATGGCAGCTGATAATAGACCATGTTTTAGCAGGAATGAAAACTATTATCCTCTTATTTGTAGGGATGCCTGACCCGAGGAGAGCCCTGAATATTCTCATCCTCCTCTGAAATTCAGTGGTGGTTGCTCTTGAGCTTTTGGAAGCTCTTCTGAGCTTTCATGTTTAATCCTATTTTTGCTTGTGTAATGCTAGTGTGGGTTTGGTGTTTAACAAGTTTTGCACTTTCCCTTTGTGGTGACCAGATTTAGTTAAACTTTAAAATATGCCTAATAATGATTTAAAATAAACTGAAAAGGCTTGTTATTTTATTGAGGAGCAGTGGGCCCTGTTAACTTGAAGGCCCTAGTAATGAGATAGTCTTTCCTTCACAGGTTGCCATGCTGAATTTTGTCAGACTGTATGAGAAACATGTCCCAGGTAACAGTTAATCTTCTATCATTCCCACCTGAAGCCACAATAAATAGTCTGTTGATGTTCCAGTTGTTCTGACAGTAATCAGGATGCTACTACCAGCCAGGAAGGGTATCAAGAAGGATAAGAGCCTGTGCCTGCTTCTGCAACGGTGACTGTATTTAAATAGGAACCCCTAAGGAATAACTGATAGGTGAAACAGTCAAGCTGCTGGTGCAATGAACCAGAGGAATGGGTATAGTCATGTGTAGGGGCCCTCAGTGACCTTTGGATTGAAAAGAGCGGTGGAGGAATATGGTTTCTCTCCCTGCAGACTTCTGTGGAAGTGATAGATGAACACCTGTATACGTGTTTAAATCTGCATTTCCTATGCCATGCTTAGGATTGATGCATTTATTCATGGTGGTGGAACCCTGGAGGAGCTTATGCATTTAACACTATCCAGAATCTAATCTCCACAAACTCTACCAAAGGTCTGACCCATTTTTAACATCACTTTGATGGTGTGGACATCTTCCACAAAGGTTCTGAGAATTTTTTCTTGAAACTAGCAATGGTTTCAGGGAAAAGTCACTGTAAGATGGACTCTCATTTAATTTCTTCTGTGTTTCATGTTCTAGCTGTTTGGAGCTCAAGTGTGAGAACTGAGCACTTGTAAGTGTTGGGACTGTGGGCTGGTTAGCTGGCTTTTTACTTTAGCTTTTTAATTTGTGAAATAAACCCATGACCACTTTGTCCTTCCAATAACTGGACACTCTAGTCACTTTGTAGCTCCTCCTTGCAGCACAGGTGAGATTCCATCTTCTCCAGGAAAACAAGCATATGTTGTTTGAGCTAAAATAGCAGAAGAGGGTATAGGACAAAATATAAAGCAATACTGAATTGCTCCACTGGAGGGAAGTGTTTGACACACAGTGCTGAAAGTATCTGTGTCATTTTTTTATTATATCTAGTTTTATTTTTTTCTTAAAGTGCATATGATGAGAAACTCTGCAGCAAAAAAGCAAGCAATACCCCTGTCTGCAGAGACTATTTTAGCAAATCCTGAACCCCTGTTTCAGCTCAAAATAGATGCTGTAGTCTTCAGGACCACCTCTGTTAAGAAACTTAAAACTTCTGGGGAAGAAAAAAAAACCAACAACACACATGGAAAAAACCACAACCCAACAGGTTTTTGGGATCTGTTGCTTTTTAGTGCTGATTGAATTACTGTCATCATCTCTTTTGACCTAGACCTTTGATGTTTGACATTGGCTATGATATTTTCTTTCAGGAGAAGGTAAGGTGAAAATACTGGTTATATCTTCCTAATGATATACTTAATCACATTTAGAGACTGAAGGTATGTGTTTCAGCTTTTACTTGAGAGATGGCTTAATTCTTTCCTTTTCTCAAGTTCCCTCTGACCTTGGATAAATCATCAAGAGAAGCCTCAGGCCCATCTGAGATTTTGCTCTCAGAGGCAGATCCTGGCTGGGTTAACATCTTTGGGGAGATATAGCCCACAGGGAAGCAAGATGTGGGGATATGTAGGGCTCAATCCAGGTCTTGGCATCTGTGTTTCGGTTACCTGTTCACAGTGTAAGGGTGGCAGCTAACACCACACCCTTAGGAATGCTGTGAGGAGAAATTACTTTCAGATGATGAGTGGAGAGACGTGATGTTGCAAAGAGTAGAGAGTTAACAGGTAGAGGTGAGCTAGAGGAATGGCAAAAAAACCAGTTTGAGTTAAGACATGAGTTGAAAATTTGGGACACATATTAATGCAGACATTTGCTTGTAGATTATCTCTTCTCTGTGAGCATTTAGATCAGATCCCTCTTGCTCATAACTGCAGAATTATCTCCTCTGGTCACTGCACGCGGAGTGACTCAGTGGTAATTTCTGATTCTGAGGCAGGAAAGTGCTGGAGATACTTTTAGCACTGGGTGAGCAATCAGCACCATACAGGCTAGGGTGTTATGCAGAGCTGGGAGCACTGGCTGTGGAAATGCTGATCTGAGCACCTCCTCTCATGTTCCTCTCCCTCATACCCTCCCTTTCATGATTTTTAGAATCCTGATCAAGAGCAGGAGGGACATAAATGAAGCCAGTCTGTTTGGTGAGCCCTGCCTTTCCACCTAGGCCATGCCTAGATGCTTTATTTCAGTGGGTGTTCTTTGCATGGCTTTGTAAGGTGCTTTAAAAATCACACTGTCAGAAGAGGGAACTCTGAGGAGTGAAACGCCCTGGGAAAACTTCTCTATGGGGAACATAATTGTGTTTGCTTCCACAAAGTATTACCACATAGGAAAAGTGCTTGTTCAGCTGATGGGCAAGAAGTGATATGGCCTTTCCTCTCTGAACTGCAGAGTTTTCAAGATAGGGCTGATCCTGATCCAGATAAACTCAGGAGAAAATCTTGCTCTTAGTTTTTACCCTCCAGGTGCAGCAAGGATAAATTCTGCTCTATTCTGAGCAGAAGCCTGAGTGAACCTCCATGTTACTTTAATACCTTGATGGTCCCAGGCTGCTGGGAGTAACTTCAGGAGTGATGCGATGTTGCCTGTGCCCTGGGAACCAGCAGAGACATTTTGTGTGCTTTGTTTTTCACAAGGGGATGACTTTTCTCATTTTTGTCTCACAGTGTGGGAAGGCTTTCATCTTTCCATCAGTGACTCAAAGCTTGAGTCACTGGGAGAGAAGTCTTTGCCATCTGATAGTTCCTCTGTAATCTGGGAAGAATAATTTGGTGAGTGTTGGTTTAGTCTCTACTGGGACAGATGTCTGCATCACAAAAAATTGATTTGCCATTTGAATAGAGAGGTTAAATGGACTGTGAAGACTGTTCTCTTGTCAGCTCTGGAGGCAATGGTATCTCATGATTTCAGGCTATCAGATGTAAGGCACCTTGACAGGACAGAGAGGGAAAAGATTGCATTGCCAGGGCACAGTCTGCAGGGACTTTGTGGCCAAAATGCTTGTTTCTCAGCTTAGAATAACCAGAGTATGTGAAGAATGCATGGTTACATTTGGTAAATGAGTGCTTGACCACATGTCCCTGTGCACATGAAAGTGCATGTAGTGCACATGAGAAGATGAGAAAGAAGAGTGAGTGGGATCCAAATGTTGACAGATGACAAGAAAATTCCCATTTAATTGAAACATCTGAGGAACCTCCAGGAAAACAACTGCTTGACTCTCACAGCCTTGAAGTGTTTATTGGCAACCTGAATAATTTCATAATGCATACCTGTCTCTATCTTCATTCCTCCTTTTTACAGACCTTTATTTGCCTGCCTCGTTTACATGCCCACATCACAGTTCAAATCATTTTAGCAAGATGGCTGTGCTTAATCTGACTCCCTGTGCCATGTGTATCTTGTTGATTACAGACCTTCTTAAGATGCTATTATGAGTGATTCTCTGCATGCCCTTCTGTCAGCAGCTTTTGCCTTCCTTAAGCCTCTTGAATGTCTTTGCTTATGGGATTATAAGCCTTTCAATAAATAGTGTGATTACTGAATTAGTGTAAACTTTGCTCTAGGATTGCCTGTCACTCATATTTGGAAGGCATCAGCAATCAAAGACAGGCACCTGTAGATGGTTTGTGCCAGTGTCTGATGGAGGCCTGAAAAGATGATTATTTTAATGCAAATGGTATTAGGAATTGGTATTTTTGTCTTGTTGATGTCCACTTTGCTCCAGGTAGTTTGCAAATAGTGGAGCAACACTGAAGATGAATAATCCAGTAACAGTGTGGATGCAAGTCAGCTTGCACACAGCTATTCAAGGCACTGAAAATGCAGAAGGAAATATTAGTGTGTGCTTTCCCTTCATGTCTGTGGTCCTGGTATGGACTAGTCTTCAGATGGGCTTCCTTTTTGACTGTTATCGTGAAGTTGGTAGTATTCTTCTTGGTGCCTAAGTACAGAGAAATGTTTGCTTGAGGATGATAGTTATTTTTATGCCTCAGGCACTGATTTGGTAAAAGCAACTAGTGAATTATTCTGATAGACATTAGTTTTGTGGGAAAGATAATATGAGGATCTTTTAGAGTGGGCATCCTTAGTTTTTAGGAGGTTATTCTGCTCAATAATGTTTTTGAAACTTAGAATGGAAATTGTTGCAAAGAAATATTTCCCCCCTCATTAGCTTGGCAGAAAAAAAAAGATGAAACTTTTAGGGGGTTATTATTGCTTTCATTCAATGACAAAGCAAACACAAACTGCTGAAGCTTTCATTGTAAGTGGGTGATGAGGAAAAGTGAGCATGGGTGAAGCTATCTCTGAGTGCTCCCACTTTGAGCAAATGTCTTACTGCTCCTTAGCCAAGTGTTGGCATTGTGCCATTCCACTTTTGTACCTTCTGGTGGTATTAAATCATGTCTCTCTACTAATTATGCATTGGGCTTAACCTTTTTCCCCTCTGTTCCTTTGCTGGCTGGCTTTTGGGATAATCATAGGAGGTCAGGGCAGACAGTAGGACAGCTGAGCAGATGGAACGTGTCAGGGTGGTGTTTCCAGTGATGCCTTCCAGATCCCGCAGGAGACACTAGCTTGTTTTTGGAAATGGCAATTATCAGACATTTGACTATGTCTGATTAAATCCTTCAGCTGTGTTGTATGTGCCTGTGTAAGTGTAACGGGTTGAGTCTCCCATGTGATGTCACAGGAGGTTGCTGGTGCATCTTTCCGCAGAATCCCTCACAGGGATTTATTTCCCTGGTGCCACAGGTTGGGTTCTCTGTCTACAGGAGGCTGGTTTGGGGTCAAGTCTGTTCTTCATTGGTTTATCTCCTCCTTCCAGGCAGAGGAGATTCTTTATAAGCTATATATAACCAGCCTGGTCCCTCCTTCCTGTGTCTTCCCCAGTCCCTTTGCTGTTGGTTTGCTTAGAACACCTCAGGGCTTCTACCAAACCTGGGCTAACTCTATTGGTTGATGTTTCTCTTGTAGTTGGAGGGAACAGCAGCACACCTTTGCAGGGCAAAAAGCAACTCTGCTATGGCAGTAAGAGAGGAGGGTTTGAGAAAACTCCTCTTGCTAGTTCTTTTTCAAGATCATCTAATGAAACAGTGCAGACATCAGTGGCATCCAGCTTGGTCTGAGCATGGGGCAAGAATGAGATTGAATGCATGGGTGAGCCGTACTGATTTACTATTTCAATTATTGTTTAAGGTCAATACTGCAACAAAATAAGTCGTAGCATAACTAAGCTAGACATGGAGGAACCCAGGAGGTAGAATTTATGGTCTAGCCCGGCACGCCTACGCTTTGAGCAGACTTAAATGGGAACTGTGTGCTCAGCACCTGGGGAAAATTGAAAGCCATCTGCTAAGTGTTTGTGGGATCAGATTTTTCATTCCATCCAGGCAACTCAGAGTTGGACTAGGATCCTGGAAAATGGAACCCATTCAGAAGACAGCCGCAAATCAACTCAAGGACAACTGCTTCACTAACCCAGATCTTAGGGTTTGTTTGGTTGGTTTTTTGTTTGGTTGGTTTTATCTCCTTTGGTTAAAAGAGCCCTGGTTGCTAGCTGTGTTTGGAGAGCTGATTAGGCATCTGACACTGCCTTTTCATTGTGTCATTTGCTAGTTGGGTGGTAAGAGAAATAAGTTGAAAGATATGGACCGTGTGCTCCCTGCTTGGCCCTTAAGTTTTTATAGGCTTCAATTCAACTAGTGGGCTGATGTTTTGGTAATTGTTGCTTGCAGGGAACAAGGCAGAAATCATAGAACATGGACTGGGAAAATTGCAAATAATACATTCCAGTGTGAAAGGGAATAGGACAACATTGATTTTTGTTTTCTTATTGCCAATGAACTGATTACAGTATTTACGCTTTTATCCTCCCATGGCATCGGTCTCCTGGATGTAACAGGGACACCAGCTACTATGTGTGGGTATTGTACCTGGCACTTGGCAGGGGAAAAGCAGCTCCTGCCTTGAAAATTACAAAGAGGCACAGGCCAGCACTAGGATGCTCAAGGGACATGTGTGGCTTTAAATGATGGGCTGGGGCATCCTGGCATAACAGACCTGTTCATTCACACTCCTAAGTTGTTCCTTGAGTTCTTTGAGTACCTGTTAGTTATCAGCATAATTTATTCCAAAGTGTTCCCATTTCAGTGTTTGGTTTGCAAAGTCAGTGCTCAGTTAACATTTTCCAATCTTTGCAGGGAATTAGAGGTGAAAGTAGGCTGAGCTCATGGAAGGATGTGAGTAGCAGAGAACTACCTCACTTTAAAGGCTGCTTGTTTTTTTAGTGCTACAGAATTCTGGATAGTGACAGATGCTTTCTACTTCAAGGTGATAAAGAACAGGAGAAAAGAGGTTATTAGCTGTGGAGATAGGCTAGTGTACATCTACAAGGAGTCTGAGGCCAAGACATCCAGGTTCAGCTCCCTGAAATGGATGGAAAGAAGAAAACTTAAGCTGAACTGACACCACAGTTTGAACATAGCCCAGTGAGTGTTTTTGCACTGTGGTAGTTGAATTCTTTCTCCTTTCTTTCAAACTTGAATGTAATTGCTTTCCCAGTTCTTTGTGCCATCCAACAAGCTGAAGTGCTTTAAAGAGAGTGTTGAGGAAACACTAAGCATTACCAGCCAGAAATTGAGAGAGATTTAAGAGGAAACAGTATGTGAAGCTCAGCAGAGCAATCAACAGTTAAGTCTGTATTTTCTTCAGGGCTGCTGGACCTCAACTGCCTGCTTGAGAAATGCCTTTGGGAAAGAAGGATCTGATCCAGATTTTACATCCATAATAAATAAGGATTAAATGAAAGGCTCTTAATGTTTTATTCTGTTGTGTGTTAATGAGGAAGGTCTTATTTATAAAGGTGCAGTCTTACAAATGTTCCCCTGGCAATGTTCGTGTTTGCTGCCATGGGCATGGCAGGCACTCTCTCTGGTCAGGAAACAGTGCTCATTACAGTTTGAAGGAAGCAGATAGACTACGATTGCTTTACTCTATGTACTCGTTGGTATTTTTACTTAGTAATGGCTAAGATGTCTACAATCACTGGATGATTATATCTGCCTTTGTATGCAATTTTGGAGTGAAACAGTGCTCTTATAAGCACATACAAAATTAAATTTTCCAGTTAAATTTTGAAGTTGCCTCCAGTTTGTGGCTGCTTTGTCTTTCAGTCATGTCAGATCTGGTTTGCAGATGGCAGAAGAGAGGCTTTGGTCATCCCCTATGTCCATAGTGAATAAATCAAGAAGGAACAGGCTTAAAGTAGCAGATGGGAAAAGGTAGGTTAGGAGAGAGCTTTAGGGTTAGGAAAAAAGCCAAAGCTTTAGCAATAGAGGTAGCTGGTTTTCTTTACCCCTGTGGCAGCCAGGACAGGTTTACAAATGGCTAGGCATCCAACCTCCAGCAAGACAGGCAATGGAGAGGTCCTTATTTCTGGTGCTCCTGATTAAGGTTGTGTCCCCATATCCCCAGCAGACTCCCTCCTAGAAGTGCCCCATATGGTCTGAGGTTAGAGAAGAATAAACATGCCAGTTTCCAACATGAATTATTCCAGGATTCAGCCTGCACAGAACCAAGCCACTGTTCTGCCAACTTCTGAGAGGTCCCTTTTCACCTAGAGACAGAGAAGGGCTAATTAAAATTGTGCCCTCCAAGACTTGGATTTAATGAGCTGTTTAGTGACAAGGAAGAATAAATAAATAAAATGAACTTCAGTGGGAGGACAATTAAAGCAAATCTCCAATGATTTTGATTCATCTAAGTAAATGTTGCAAGAGTTAGGATCCCATTCTTCTGGGCTCAGGTGTGGAGGTGTCTCTGAGGATTTCCCCCAGCTGTTCCCTCCCTGGATGGAGGAACAGAGTGCTGTGATAAGGATGAGATTTCTCCTGGTGTTATACCCTCTCTGATGGCAGTTCTAATGAAGATGCGTTCAAAATGCTGGCAGCAACACTGGGATCCTAAGTGTTTCCATTCCCATCCTGTTTTCACAGTGACCTGTGCACAGTTTAGGTGGTCCAGCCTCAAGTCTGTGGGTCTGGTTTACTGAAGTTTTGCTTTGGTTTCCATCAGTGAGAATGGAATACTGCATGTAGCCCAAAAGCACCTGTGTTCTTCTGCCTGTTCCCCATTAATGTCGAAAATGAAGGTGTCCTTAGACTTGCCTAAGGTCAGAAGAAAGTAGAATAGCACTTCTGGGAACTGTTGGTTTTGATTGAGATGCCCAAACTTTACTTGGGCAGGCAAAGCTCCCTGCCATTGCTCTCCTTTTCATGCCCTTGTGTCCTTTCCCTGTGCAATAACTAAAAACACTCAGGTGTGAATTCCCCTTCTGCCTCTGTCATCCAACATGTTAATGTCTCACGGAGCCTGGGGCAAACTTGAACTGCATGTGGTTTTATATATAAACGAGCAGTTTCAGGGCTACTTTTGCTGCCCATCAAATGAGCAGTGCAGAATATGTGTTGTGGTTTTGTCTGGGGTCCCTCTTTTCTCACCCAAGGGCAAAGTCAAAATAGTGTTTTATAGGAGAGGAGGCTCTGGCCTCTCTGTTTCTGGAAAGATGAAGATGTGGAGCAGCAAAGCAAGTACTGAGCTGCATGGGGATTGTGGGCATGGTACCACCCTCTTTGGACCAAGTCTAGGCTGTTTTTCCCCAAAGAACTTCCTTTGCACTGTATATTACATTATACTTATGTTTTATGATTGCTTGGAGGGATGCAAGTTAAAACTTAATGAGGTTTTGTCCAAGAGGCATTGTGAAAATAAATGCAATTCTGCCTCCCTGCTCTACTCCTCTCGCTCTGGCTCCCTGCATGCCCCTCACGTCAGAACAATCACATAATCATATGTTGCTGAATAAACAAAGGGCCCTAATGTTCTGAGTGTGGTCTAAATGGAGCAGTAATGGCAAATGACACAGATTTTCAGTTCTTCCATAAACAAATGTGCTCAGGGAGTTGGTTTTCCTGACCAAAGGGACATGGTGGGACCCTTGTCCCTGTTCTGTGCTGGTAGTGATGTGGATGCTGAAGGACCAAAGCAGTGGGATCAGAGGGACTCAGCTGGCTGCACAGCTTTTGTGCCAGCCAGGTTTTTGCATTAATATTGCTGTCCAGTTTCGTTGGGATTGTGTTTGCCATGGGCTCCTTTCCAGCTGTGCAAAGTCTCTCTCAGCTGCCTTTAATTTCCAGGATGCTTCTCTAGGGTTTGTTGCCAGAAGGGCAAAGAGGAGCCTGGAAAGCCAAAGCTGTCATGTGAGATCTGTGGTAGATCAGATAGAAGGGTATTTATTTCATCAATTTTTTTGCAATTTTTCACTATTTCATGGTCCTGGATAGTGTAGCAGGAGAGCTGAAGTGTACCTGTCAGTCGTAGTGTTCGCTGAAGGGCAATCAGAAGTGACAGAGAAAGTGAAAAAGAAGATAAACCAACAAATCAGCTGAGTTTCAGTGGGACTTTTTTCATGCCTCTTGTGCTCCCTCTCCTGGTTCCTGATGTTATTCTAGCCACCATGGTCAATGGCTGGCCAAGGCTTGCTTGAATTCCACTTAGGGGCAGCCCATTTCTCTGGACAAGTTTTTGTCCAGATGTGTCTGTGTTCTCAACCACTGCTCTTACCCTATTGTAGAGAACCTCTAACTAACTAATGACTCTGTATTTACTTTACTGTTAGCAATCAACTCTGTAACATTCAGATTGGTGGGTACTATTTCAGACCCCTGCCTGGGAAAGCTGACCCTGGAGAGTATGCAAACTATTAGGATTTTTGGGTCCTAGGGAAAATGAAGTTTGTGTTGTAGATGTTCCTTTTTTACTACTTCTGGCTCCCTGTAAGCTCACAGTGTGACATGGGGGCTACAGGTAGAAGCATGTTAATTATTATAGTGATCAAGTTTGTGGGAGGGCTCAGATCTGACTGAGATCCAGTACCTTAATTTTGCCTTTAACTTCTCACCTTAAAAAGTAGCAAATAAAGCAGATTTCCGTCTACTGCTCTGTTTGCTTGTGTGTATTTCAAACTCTTTAGCGGAGAAAGGAGCCTGGGAGGCTAAACCTAATTTTTTTTTTTTTTTTTGACAAGCAAGTAGGCCAGGGTAATGGCTAAATGTTTGTGTATTGAATGAATAGCAAAGAAATAGAGAATTTGCTTACCTACATAACGAAGTAGACCCCTTAGCACCCCACTGTAAAATGGCTATGAATTGCATGGGCACTTCCATGCATTGCATGGCTGTGGGGAACCCATCTATTACACTGTCAGGATGAGTGATACCCTGTTTAGGTAGGAACAACAGCAGTCATTCATTACTTCAAGAGCTCTTTTCAAGATGACAAGGTGGTAGCTTGTGCTTGGAACAGCATCTTTTAAAGCTGAAAATACCCTCCTTGTGCTACCAGAAGAGGTTGGACACTTAAAAAGCTTTTTCCTACTGATTTGGCACTGACACGGTCCATAGGGTGAGCACCTTGCTGGCTCTCCCACAAGTCACTGCAGGAGATGGGGAGGACGTGGATGGTTTAAGGGCTACTGTTGTGTTTGCAGCCTCACCACAAATCCTGATTTAAAGGCAATATTTGCAGAAGTGATTTATGAACTTAAGTGGCACAGAGTGGCAAAGGGCTGCAGACACTGAAGTTACTTTTGAGTCTTTGATGTGTTTTGTCCTTTGGCTGTAAGTGAAAACATACTTGAAGACCTGACTGATAATTATAGAAGGGATAAAGACCTTTAGCTTGGCAGGTACTTTTCTTAAAGTGCTGTGTTGCAGGAGTCGGGTCTTTGGCCTGTTGAACTGGGGGTTCAGCAAATAGCAGTGTCTCAAGTCAGTGGTGGCTCTTGAAGCCTCTCCTGTGCTACAGACCTGCAAGCAGGATGGAGCTGTCTGTGAAGGGAAGGTGTGGTGTGCAGCAGCAACCAACAAGTGGCACAGTGGAGGTGTTTGAGAGGCAGTGCTGAAGTGATGTGCACAAAAGTGAGAAAGTATCTCATCTTCAGGAAGTGCTAATTAGTCCATTGCTTGGAAGAACCAAAGTAATTAATAATGAATTAGTTCCTATTAGTATTCTGGACATATAATTGCTGAAACCCCCAAGTAGATTTTTCTGGCTTAGGAAGCTCTGGAGTCAATGCAGAAATGCTTCAAAAACATCTTTAAATGTGCACCATTGCCTGGAACAGCAGTCCTTATGGGTTGAATAGTCCTAAATTAGAGTAAGAGGCACATGGTTTGTCTCAGTGTCTTTCCTTTGCCCTTGCTGATGTTCTGCACTGCCTCGTGTCTCCCTAATATTTTTCTGTGTTTATTATTACCCTCTGGGCTAAGGAAGTACTTCTCAATTATGCTCTTTAAGGCTGTTTGCTCGCATGCAAAACTGAATTGTCCTGGACTCTTCTTCCACCTTTTTGGTACTGAAATATTCTCCTCAATTAATTCTCTTCAGTCATATTTACTGTTCTTAATGCCTCAAAACATGAGTTAAGACATTGAACTATTATTTTTCTTTATAAATAATACATTTGGAGTCCTTGATGTGAATTATGATCCTTTAGCCTTTAAGCCACAGTTAGTTTATGTTTTCAGAGCTTTTTTGTTCGTAATTGTGAATTTTAAAGTTGTGGCTCTTTCAAAAATGAAAGCTGAGATTCTCACATAATTACTTGCCTTCAGGAATGCAGATTTAAAAGAAACACCAAACGTGTGAGACTCCCAGTAAAATCATAAGGCTTGGCCGCTCTGGGAATACCATCAGGCTTTTAATTTGACAGGTTAAACACTGACTGTCTTCTCTGTGGTGTGTTTCACCTGACAGGAATGAATTTTAAGAGGCTTGCAGAGAATTTTTTTTTTTCCAAAACTGACTGCTGAGGCTTGCAAATAGAAACTCTCACATGGGAAAAGCATTTCCAGTCAGCAACAGAGAGAGAAACAAAGCCAAGCTGGGAAGTAACCTGGGAATTCGCTCAGAGCTGACCCATACCATCTGAGTATTGATAAGTTCCTTGCAATAATTTTCAATTCTGGGGGCAAGTGTTGTTCTGTATTAGTCAATGTCAGAATCCCTTTGGACACTGCTGATGCACAGATGTTAGCCTTGTCTGTCACCTCTGCATTTGTTATGTAAGAGTATTCAGGTTCTGCAGTTAGGAACTGTTTTGCATGATGTTGAACAAAAATCAAATATAAATACAGAAGGTTGTGTTGATAGTTTCCCCATACTTGTTTATTTTCAGTTGCCTGATACTGGGTCATGTGTCAACTGCCTTCATTGCATGTGATATCATGTTTCTCATGCTGTTGTGTTCTATTAGAGGTGGCAATGGCTGCAGTAAGAGCAGACCAACAGCCTTGGTGTGTTTGAACTGAACATGTAGCATGTGACCAAACTCTTGTGGTTTAAGTAAGGATGTCTTCTACACCTCTGGGAGACCTGTGTGCTTTGGGATTTGTCCAGGAGTTCTGTCCCATCAACAAAATGACCTTTGTTCTGCAGAGCATGGCCCATGGTGGCATTGATCTTATGTCTGGGCCTTTGGACCTCCGTTATGCCTACATTTTGTATAAGCTGTACATTCATTCATTCATTCTAGGTTTAAGAAGCTTTCATGAAAATTCTATTCCTAATCCATAAAGCAATCCTTTCTTTTTAATGGAAGATGATATATAGCAAATAAATCTCATTGTGTTATGTTCTTGATCTTTAACTCTGCTGCCTGAAGTGTTGAACCATGCTGTGCACCAGCTCACTGGGTCATTGCTAAAGAGACAGAAGCATAAAATATCCTCTGAGGTTTCTTTTTTCTTTTCCTCATCTCTCTGGGAAGTCTTTGTGGATATGAGAGCTGGAGATCTTCTCTAAATTTTGGATGCAGTCAAAGACAAGCTCATTTACTACAGAGAAACACCTAGGAAGAGTTAGTCGAGATGGCAATGACCACATAGTGTGCCATTGTGAACTGTGCCACAAACATACTATATATATACATCTATGTACACGTGTGTATCTCTGCACTGGGGAGGTCAAAGCTATTGCTGTTGAGATTTTTGTGAAGTTATATCAGCCTTCACTGGAAATAATAATTCTTTTATCATTTTAATCCTGTTGAAATCTGAAGTGAACAGTAAACTGTATGACAGAGTTTGGATCTGAAAACTTGTAAGTGAAATCTCCCTGACACTCCAGAGAATCTCTGAACCAAAATGACCAGTTTTATCACATTGCTATTATTTATAAGAGAGAAAAAACTTCATTCTTAATTATTTCTCCTTAGCATCAGGGTAGGAAGAAGATTGCATAGGAGTGGATAAATAGCCAGTAGCTCATGGACAAAAGAATAAAACTGCTGTAACAATTGCTGTAAGTTGGGGTAGGATTTTGTGATATTTTATTCCCCCCGCCCCCCCGTGTTGGATTCATGGTGTGATCTCTCATCTGGCCATTTGTCATGAACACACAAGAGAGAAAGAGATTTAGAGATTTTTGTTGATTTAGCTTTTAGATGGGTTATATTAGCCAGTAGCTTAGCCTGCAGCAGATATACAAGAAAAGTCTTTATTTCACCAAAGGCAGAAAAACATCCAGATGCTGGGGTACACCTTCAAGTATTTATCTGAGTCCTCTCAGTTTGCTTAGTAAAATGGTTTTGCTGTGGCTTAGTTATGGCATATAAATAAGTACTCTGGCTATCAGAAAATGCTCAATATTAAAAAGCTTTTGAATCTAGCAGAGAAATGCGTAATAGGAACTAATGGCTAGAAGATGGAACCAGATGAATCTACAGCAGGAGGGCAATGAATGTTTTAAAGATTAATTTTAAGTAATCATTGAGACTAAGGAGGTAAAAAGTAGAGTGGAGTTACCGTGTCTCAATACTTTCAGATCATGATTGAACATCTTTCTGAAAGATATTTTCCAGGAAATTATGTGCTGCTGAGTTTAGATAAAGATTACTGGGCAAAAAGTAATGGTCTGTTACAAGAGAGTTGTCATCAGTTATCAAATGGTGCCTCCTGGCCTTAGCTGTTGAGGATACTGAAGCTGTTGAGTACTTGGTACTCAGTGGTGTAAAAGGCATTTTCTTGTAATGTTTCCAGGACTTCTGTATGGGCTGAAAGTACAGGTATAAGTTAGCTGTTTAGACAGGGTAACTTTTTCATATTAGCAAAACAAACAAACAGAAGTTGAATGGAATTTCCATTCTATTTTCTTCTTTTTAGCTCTAATCCCTTAGTTAGATTTTTTGGGTGTACAGTATGACTGTTCCTTAAGAGTTAGATGTATCTTTCCTACCAATAACACAGTAAAACCCTTTGTTTAGTGCTTAAAATGAAATACTGGAGCTAGAGCTAATCTGAGTTGTGAATTAAACCTGATGAGCCTGCACTAATCACTTATGCTGATGTCTCACTTCAATTATAAAGTATGTCATAATTTATGACTACTTTGTAGTTTTATGATATTTTCTTGAGGTCTTCTATTTTAGAAAGATTTGATTCTACAATTTTATTTAGTATTATAAAGGTTTGTTGCTTTGCTTTGAGATCCTCTAATAGAAAATCTCATATAGGCAGAAGGTGTCATAAAGGGAAAATTCTGCATGGTAAAAAGAAAATCTCATCTGCCACAGCATGTAGTGTGTGTCTCTGGGGATGTTTCAATTAAAAGATGCAGTGAAACTACAAGAAAGACTATTAGATGCTTGACTAATATCCACTGCTATTTGAAGAACTTTTGCTTCACGCTTTCACGGGAGAGTTGCAAATACTTTTCCCTAGTGCCAAGTACCCCACTGGTAGCATCACCAGGATGTAGTCTTGTTCAAGGTCTCTTGCCAGTTTTGCTCCAAGGATGCCATCTCCAAACTGTTTCACACATAGTTTTTAAGTGGAACGTTGCATTCTCTCTCTCTCTCCTGAAAGCCATCATACTGAACTCCTGTATTTTTTCACTGACATGCTCCCTTGAGGAGCTCCCCTGCAGAGCTACCTCTGCAGAAATACTGACTTTGCTTGCTGTAGTAATCCCTTCTGCCAATTCTTGGGACACACATGGATCTGAACGTTGTCAGAAAGGACAGTGATATGTATTAGTGGAAAATGCTTCTGACAGAGCAGCAGGTGTTTCTCAATATAATCTTCTCCATGGAAGTGAAGAAGATCTTGGTGCCTGCAGAAAATGATGAGATGACAGTTGCTTGTGGAGTCCAATGCTGTCCTCCTATCCTGGACATCTATGCAAGTACAGCTCCCTCTTAACAGCCTTGCAGAGCAGATGTTAACTGAGGTAGATGTGTGAATATATACCGGGAAGGAGCGTCTGGGACTAAAGGCAGAGGTGGAGAGGACTAGTTTCCATATAGATTTATCCAATTTTCATCTTTGTTCTCATGTAATGATGTGTGGTTGCTGTATAAGAAGGGAAGGGATGATGAGCTAGGTCAACCTTTGAGCTGATCTGCTCTGTATTAACCTGCTACATCAAAACAATTTCTGTTGATGAATTAACACAGTAGCAGCAAACCTCTGCATCCTTCAGGAGCAAATAATCAGTTTCCTATTCCCCATGGGTGGTGTTGGCTGGTTGTCACACCATACCTCGTTGCTCCTCGTTAGGCCTATGTTATAGTGTATTTTGTCTTACGAGTCTTGGCACTGAGATACTGCTGTGATGGAAATAGTATCAATCCTTTAGGCAGGTACAGCAGTTCACCTGGAAAATTATGATACTGAAACAAAGTGAGAATTTTTGTGTCTGGAAGAAGAAATTTTAAGAAACTTGGAACTCTAAAGCCAGCACATGTCTTGTTGATGTGCAGGCTTGGGGTCTGTTCTTCTTTTGTCTCATCATTGTACGTGACTGTGCTATAGGAGTCTTGCAATGGAGAGCTACCTTCCTACCAATTATTTATACACACGGCCTCAGAGTGAGGCATTTATACCAGTGGGATCCTAGTGCTATATAAATAATTGCAGTTTTGCAAACACTGCCTGCTGACTATGCTATTTATATGAACCTGACAATGTAACTGTAGCTGGGGAAGACGATTTAAATACATCCAGCAAAGTAAGTATGCCCTTAGGAAGGTATAACTAACTATATAGATAATAGTATCAGGTAACTGTACCCACAGGAGACCATAAACATACAAATAATAGCCACAATGTAAGTATAGTGTAGAAGTCAGAGGGTCCCAATATTGATATAATAGCAGTAGAGTATCTTTACTCAGTTATATTCCCCTCCTCTGAGTAACAGCTGCAGCCTAACTGCAGTGATGGGAGAGAGTAGCTTGGAGAGTTATAGCTGTTATATATAACTCTCCTGGTAATAGGATGAGGTCGTCTGCATGTGGCCAGAGCAGTGTTTGAATCTAAAACTTTAAGGAACTGGAACTTAAAGAATAGGCAATTAACTATAGAGGGAAGCAGAGTGCTAGGGAAGGGGGAGTTGTGTTTTAGTACAGGAGGATGATAGACAGAGGAGTGCAATGGATTGGGCATATGATTTGCTGCTTTCCTCATCACCTCCCCAGGAATTCAATTGCAGAACATAGTTTTAAGGCAAAATGCAGATGTCCTCAAAGAGAAAAGGTTTCCCAACATGTGGAAATGGTGATGGGCCCATCTGGCTGCAGAGCAGCAGCATTGTGCTGTGTGTGCTGAGTACAGGGTTAGTAACTTCTGCCAGAAAAGAGGGAGTGGGACAGCAGAGAGAGACCTCAAAAGCAGCACTTTGTGCAGTGACAAACAACAAATGTAAAGCAAAACTGTAAAAAATATCTCAATTTGATCTTTTTTTATTTATTTTTTTCCCCAGGTTGGTCTAATTCGCCCTCTAAATATAGATGGCGTTATTTTTTTTATCCCCATGCCTCCTAAAACTAAAAAGAGAAATAAAAATCATTGCAAATTACCTTTTATTTGTATGCGTATATATATATATACACACAGCAACAAACTCACCTGAAGAGACAGCAGAAACAAGCTGCTTCTGCGCTGCCTGCCGTGTTAGATTGGGACTGGTGCTGTGTTCTCTGAGCTGTGTTCAGATAGAAATTGGATTGAGTAAAATAATATGAATGCTGTCTCCTCTAGACCTTCACATGGGCTTTATATCTTTCATAAGATGTGCGTTTGACAGTGGAGGGGGAATGACTTAGTTTTAAAATGGAATCAGTTTAAAGCTTCCATGCAGTGCTGGTTGGTATATTGTTTAAGACAAGAAACTGGGTTCTGAAGTGGTTTGGGTTTTTTTTGTTTGTGGGTTTTTGTTTGTTTTTGGGTGGGTTTGTTTTGGTTGGTTGATTGGTTGGGTTTGGTTGTTTGTTTTTTTTTTTGTTCTTTTCATTAACAGCTTGGAAGATGCTGATTATGAAAACCCAGAACTGAATAGCTGAGGAGCTGTGTTGAGGCTGAGGACTGAAACACCATCAAGCCCAGGGCACAGTGGTTCTGAGGCTGGCAAATCACCTTGCATGTTTATGAGAAGTTGCTCTGATCAGTTCTGATTTTTGGAAACAGGGAGCAAAATAAATCCCTTGGTATCTCTTTGGATACGTAGTATAAATGTGTAATGATTAGATTGGTTTTCCATTGTCCTTGTGCAATGACAGCTGCCTGAATGCTAAGACAGCTCCATAGGAATTGCTGCCTGGAACCTACCAATGGTCATCCAAGGGAGCATTGGGTCTTGTGAATGACTCATTGAAAAATCTAAGAATAATCTCCGTTCTAGAGGTGAGCTGAAATGTCTGGCCAGTTTACCTTAATGTGCCAAGAATATCGTATACTCTGCAAGCAAGATGATTAGGAAACCCTTGAGGCTCAGTATTAAATTCCTGCAGGGTGTAGAGACACAGACACAAAGTGCAAAGACCAAATGAGTTGAGAGGTAGATTTTCTGCTTGAAGCTTCTCACTTATGGCAGGAAGATGTGCAATGTTCCCTGAAGAAAGTTGCTTTGGGAGAGTGTCTCATTAGCAATGCATATTCCCCTTTTAAAAGTTGAACCTGGGAACTTTTCCTGATTTGAAGTGACTGGAAAGTGATGGGGTGTTGTGCTGGTGGGTTGGGCATGGGTAGCAAGAAGCCCTACAGGTGGAAGGAAAGGTCACCAAGAAGAGAAGGGGGGAAGGAAGTGATGCTGAGCACAGAGATGTCAGCTACATTATTCACCAGTTTCCTTCAGGGCAGCTGCAAGACTCAATTCTGCTCTGCTGCTTTCAAAAATCACTGTGGTGAGCCCTCTGCACTCTCCCAGATGATTTAATAGCATCAATGGATAGATTTACCAGATGGTATTGGACACGACTAGCCATGTCTGTCAGGCTCCAGTAATCACAGTTTGTATTGGTTGAAAATACAAAGTGGTCATTGGTTGCACAGTCTGGTTTGGTTTAGTCCTAATGAAAGTCCTAAACAGGTCAGTAGCCGCAGAAATGAGGTAGACTTGAGGACACATCTGTTGCAAGAGCTGGCAGAGGACTTTTAGGGGTCCTCTTCCTCAATTGGTGATGCAGACATATTAAATTTGTTCTCAGTTTTGGCCCTTCCTCCAGAAGGTACCTGTCTGGTTCTTGCATTGTTAAAAAGAGTAATTATTTGTGATGGACACATGCTTTTTGAGAAAAGACTAATTGTTCCCCAACAAACCAAAGCAAAACCAGACTACTCCTGATAAATAATTGCCAACCTGTTGGAGAATCTGCTAGCATAGGCACTTCTGCTCATTAAGGCAGCTTGGGTGCCTTGTTCCTCTAGAATTGGACTCAGATTTGTGGAGGGGAGTATTTTCCTTTGAAGAGTAGTTTAAGACATGTCAGTAAATGCCTAATTATGGTGCTTTGAACCTTCTGACACTTCTTCTATTGCTCCTCTCTTGGTGATTGGTGAAAGCATGGGAGGATTGGCCAATAATAAATGCTGAAGAAGGTGTGAACACAGGAGGGGAACATGTAATGAAGAGATGCTTCTTTTAGCAAGTTAGCTTATATAATTAAACCTTGGTAGGCCTCTTAGCAGGAACCTTTTTTTTTTTTTTTGTTGCAGACCAAATGCATCCTATTTGCCAGTGACCCCTGCGATGTCACTGGGTTTCTGATAATGCACAACTGATGGCATTGGCAAGGCTTGTGCAGGTATGAGAGTCTTCCCCTGTAGCTCACAGGGTCCTGTTAAATGGCAACGTCTTGGCAGCTAAGCTGATAACCTCAACTCAATTTTAAGTAGATTAAGACAGTCACTAGTCCTCTTATCAACAGTCATAGCAGGCTGAGCTTGAGAAACTCTACATGGAGTGTAAACTCCTTATGACTAGGTAAGATTCTTCCAGGGCAGGTAGAGGTAGAAAGGCAAGCTGATGCCATACTGCTGGGGAAAGTATGTTAACACTGCTGTGATCAGTAGACAGACTTCTCAGCTTTTCCTTGAGACGCAGGTAGAAAATTAATAAAACAGTTATTTGCCTTTCTGGCAGTAATGAGGTGAGTACTCCTCTGTGTTTCTGCAGCATGAAAATAGTGAAGTGCATTGATGCACTCTGGTGGTACTTCCCATCTGGAGAGGTTGATGTCCTCAACTGCCCAACAGGCTGCTGCTGCTGAAGACACCCACTAACCTCATTAACTGTGGTGGGGCTGAGAGTGTGCATTTGTGTTCCTCTTCAGTGGCTGCTACAGTCCTGAAAAAGGAAGGGAGCAACATAATTTTATTTTTTCTGATCTGAAAAGTTGCTGTTTTGAGAAACTGAGGCTTTTGTGGATGTTTCAGTTTTGATCATGCAGCAGTCAAGTGCTTTACTCTTGCTGTGATCCTGCTCCGTTTTCTTTTCCCTTTGAATCTCAGGGTAGCACAGGGGAAAGGGAAAACTTGACTTGAATGTTCATTGGTGCAAACAGTGTACCAGGAAGATCTTAGGCACCCATGAACAGGAGGAAGCAGAGTGTGGTTGCTGTATCTGAAGTACTTGGTAGAAATTGTGGTTAAGAGTAGGGTAGAGATGATGTAAGGAAGTTCTGAGAATGCACTTTTTTTTTTTGTTACTAGTTACTTTCTATGCCTGTTAAAATGAGTGGAAGTTCTTTGAGTGACCTGGGCCTCCAAGCTTTTTGCCATTCTAATATCTTTTAGCTCCCCATAACAGCTGCTAGTGCAGACTTACTGGGTTTGGTTTATTATATTTTGTTTGGATTCGAACTGACAAGATCTGTTGCAATTTGTTGTCTTTATTGCACTTATTTCTAGTGATTAAGGAGTTCAATATGCTTCCATTTAGCTAATGACCAGAAATTGTGCATTATAAGGTTTCAGTCCCCAAATTCCATTGTATGATACTTTTTTCTGCAGCAGTCAGCTGCTTTGCATCAGTCTAGCTTTCAAAGAAATGTAATAACAATTTAATGGTAATGGTAAAACAGTTGTACTTCATTAAATGCAGTTGTCTCTTCCTTTAGAATTCCAGCATTGCAAATTTTACTTTACTCTGACTGCTGTTTCATAACCAGTCTTGCTCAAGGCTGTTTCAGAATATCCCATCTCAACCCATACATGCTTTATGATAATAACGGGTCAAATTCTATGAACAAAAAAGAGGTAGCTCAGAGTAAACTTGCAGAATTCCTTTCCTAAGGATGCTGTAAATGCAGGAGGCTTTGTATAGGCCTTCACAGACCACCTCTCCATGCACCTAGAAGTGCCTGGCAGAGAGGTATTTTGATCAAAACTGGGCCTAGGAAAACACAGACAAGAAGATATTTGAATCCTGGGAGACTAGTTGAAGGATGTCCTGTGTGCCTTGATCTTCATTGGGTGTCCTCTTGTGCCTGCTGCTGACTATAGCATGTGAAGCTAGATGTAGCCTTAGTCTGGATCAGTGTGGCTGGTGCTACATCACCTTTGTTGCTACTGTGAAGAACAAGAGGGTTATTTTTAATTGGTAACTGAGTTTAGAATTTCTTCTTTTTCTTTTTTTGGTTTTGTTTTGTTACTTTATTACTTTTGCCACTGAGCAGTAATGACTCTTTCCTGGCCTCCTGGCAGTGGTCACAGCCATGCTTCCCTCTTAGTCATTGCGGTGAGAAGCAATGGGTAAGAGTTTAGTTAATCTCAAAGTGTTGGAGATTTGCTGAATTACTCAGTAGAAGATTAAGGTTAGTATAAAGCCATTGTTTGGATGTCAAGTCCTTCTTAGTTGGTGGCTGCTCATAGGAGGAACTGGAAAAAAGGGAGAATTTTTGTCAGTCAGTAGCAGTTTTCATCAGCACCTTAGAGAGAAAAACTTGCACTAAGCCTGTCTGAATAAAAGCAGATGTGTTTTTCCCATATGAATTCTCTTCATCCAGTATTGTCTTTCCTTTCTGTTACAAAGATTTCTCTGTTACGTTTTCCAGCTGGCCCAAATACAGCACTGCTTAGCATAGCAGGCTCTTTTTAATGGAGGTCTTTCAAGCGTTAATACCCCTGTATTCTTTTCTTTAGAAATGCTGCTGTTGCTATCCAAAATTGCTCTGAAAATTATTCTGTGACCTGGAGATTGTTCTTAGTTAAGGTAAACTGAAATGCTAAGGCTGTATCTACACAAGGATGGAAAATCTGCATCATAAATTGGCAATGTTCTAGCATGAATGTAATTGAAATACCATAATCAAGAGATTTGTTGCTGGATTGATGCCTTTTCTGTCTAAGTCACTAGTTTATTTGCAGGAAAAGGTCTTTGCTATAACATGGCTGTTGAGTGGTTTGTATGAAATGACATGGTGGTCTCTATTTGATTCCTTATGGACAAACCAATATGTGATAACTAGGCATACGGATAGGAGAGGAAAAAACACTGTGAGCAGGATTTTGGTGCTGGAGACTGGAATTAGCTATGGCAGGTGAGGCGTCAAGGGTTTGTCTTGCTGCTGCCTCAGCCACAAGTGTTCTAGGGTAAAGTTTATCTTTCCATATTGCTGGGTCTATAAAATTCTTTTATGTTGAAGTTTAGTTCAGTGTTAAAGGGAAGAAAAAAAGCTATCAAGGGAAGGTGGTTCTTGTGTAACTTGGCATGCTATGGATGAAGGGAAAATACCACCCTCTGCACTTTGGCTTTAAGAAGAGCAGGGGGAGCTTAGCACTACTTGGGAAGAGCAAGCCATAGTGAAGGCAAGAGGTGGGCTTTAACTGACTGGTTGCTCTCCTTTTTCAGTACTTCTGTGATCTTTCAAATCCTTTGTCTTGGACCTCTTTTCCAGGTGAGAGACAGAAAGTTATCTTGACAGCCAGGAGAGGTGTCTCCTGGGCCCCTCTGGAGAAGGAGCTCACTAGTAATGAAGATGGCTGTTACTGCTTGTCACTGCAGTGAATCTCCATGAACTCAAAGCCCTTGTCCTTCTCTTACTGGTGCTCAGTGATTTGAGTGCTGAGCTGTGTCCCTGCCTGAAGCCAAAGTAGATTTTGCTGCATACAATTTGTATTGTATTTCTGAGGTGCTGGGAGACAATTCTCCAACCCAGATTTCCTTGTAATGTTCATTTCTGCATGAAGATAAAAAGTGTTTTTGATGATTCTCTTGAGGGCCAATTTAGAGTTCAGTTTTGATTGAATTAGTTGGATGTATGTAAATAGACTCACACATTTTACAGAAACTGAGATGAAAGACACTTTCAGGAGGGCTTGGGGCAGATGTTGTCAGTTAGCCTGCAGCAAGCACCTCCAAGCAAATCCTGCACATCTCTCTTTTATCATAGTTTATTCCTTGCTCCTTCACATCTGTCACTGGTGAATACTGTTGTGAGATGCATGCTTGTTTTGGGCACTTATACCTTAGATCTACCTTGAGTCTGTGGCTGGTCCCTTTTATATAGTCATAGGCCACAGAAAAAAACCCAATTTTTTGCTGTTCCTGGTGTTTGTGAAAAACAGAAGTCATAAATATGGATGGCAGAATTTTGTTGGAATGAGCAGGGAGGGAGATGAAGATTAAGGAGAACTGCTTTAATTAGCTGTCTCTGTGTTGGGGGACATGCACCCCATGTGTTGGCAGCCTGGAAAGAGTGATGTGGGTTGCCTTGTTACCTCTCTGCTTCAAGCATGTGGCTGAAGCAAGGAGCAGCTACCTGCAAAGTTGGTGATCCAGGCAGGACACAGGCAGCAGATGCAGTGAATAGAGCATGGTCTGTGAGTATGGCTGAGGTTGTAAAGAGCTGCATGATCCTGCCTTTCCATCACACAAATCAGGAGCACAGGGTCTGTCAGCCAATTTACACCTCAAGTCATAAGCCTGGAGCACCAGGCTCTTCTCAGGACACATCTGCAAAGTACTGAGGAAAGTGACCTCCAAGAGCTTGCCTCTATTCCTTATGCCAAGAGCATTTATTGCAATCTTCTTGACTGGTAGTTATTCTTCATCTGGCTATCTCATGAGGTCATAACATGACTGAATCACTGCTTTTGTACCCCAAACCACCCATTCATCTTCCAATGGGAAGCCATGACCTCTGCAAAAAGTACCTTGCTGGGCTGTAGCTGGGAGAGGTTTGTGTAGTGCTTGCTGCTGATGCAGCAGGGTCAGAGCTACCTGTCGAACTGGGAATGCAGGGAAGGTTGTGATTTACAGTGGGGGCAACACTTGTGCTTTCATAGGTGACTTAGAAATGATCAGCTTGCTTCCTTTCCTCCACAGGTCTGGAAGGGTCCTTAATTTGTGTTTCCTTGAGTTTGCAAAGTGCTAGAAGCTAGAAATGGTTGAGGTTCCATGGCAAAGAGGACTATGCCCTGAAGTATAGATGTATATAATCAGCTGTGGGGCCAATTCTTTTATTTCAACCATCTCATAGAAGCCCAAACATCTGCAGTAACAGCAAGGCTTTTTGAGCCTTGTATGCAGAATACTACTTCTTTGGTATGTTTGTATGGCACATGGTGCTATGCTAACATATAACTCACATCACTTTTAAAAGCAAGGTAAATAAGATGCTGTACATCTCCCACCCTAAACCTGCTTGCCTCCCTGAATTTGGGCTTCTGTGAGTTATTTAGCTAAAGGGTAAATCATGTTGTGTTGTACATATTAACAGGAAACAAAGCAAGTCTCAGCTGATATCTGAGCAGATGCTAAATGTCAAGTTTGATGGAAAATGCTTAATTACTTCTCCCAAATGTACCTTTTTCTTTTTTTACTCCTTGAGGTTTTTTTTAAAATTCATTTCTTGTAGTGTGGAATATTCTCTGTTTCAACTCCTAGTTCAGCTCTTCACACCAGAGCTTCTTGTTGCCTACAAGAAGCTGTGAAACTCGGATGAGGGAGCTTGGAAGAATGGGATCATTTCAGCATAGCTTGTTTCGATTCTCAGTTTCATGGTCAGCTTTCTTCTACAGTAGTTGGGTGTATAACCATTCAGAAGAACAGCAGTCAGGATTTGAATACATGGTCTTAGGATGGTGCTGTTTCTGGGAGCTGTATTTTAGCTATTGAGGAGCGTTATGTGCAAAGAGGTTGGGCCCTGCATCACCAGCAGAAGCTTTGCATATCCCAAATGGTAGAAAGCAGGGAAAGGAGAACAATTGGGGGGCATAATTTTGTAAGTTGATAGGGCTAGGACAAAGGCTGGACTTGATGATCTCCAAGGTCTCTTCCAGCTGTAACTGTTCTAAGATTCTAATAGAAACCAAGAGGGCTTTTGGGAACAAACAGTCCTGGGGATGCTGAAAATAGCTCACATGCTCCTGTTCCCTACGAGCAGGACAACTACTGTGCCTGCAATGCAGGTTAAATGCTCTGCAACCACAGCTTTGGGCTTGCACTAGCAGTAGCAGAAGTCTTTCTACAACACAGGCAACGCAGCTGTAGTTTCTACCTCCTGCAAACAAGAAGGAAAAGATGAATTCAGAGGTCTCCTGGAGGAAACGGGGTTTTCTCTTTTTCTAAGCAGCTGCTCTGTTTCCAGGTCTTTTTCACCTTTTCATTTTTCTTGTCCCATTCAAACACTGAGCAGTACAGTTGCTGCAGAGCACAGGCAAGGATGTATATCACGTACAGGGTGCAGGCTGATGGTACAGAAGTGAGACAGATGCATTGCAGTTTTTCATATTTGAAATCATTTCTCTGACAAAGGAGTCTCCTGTGCTTGGATTCCACTGCTTTCCAAATCTGCCTGTGTGTCTTCTCTTAATATCTTAATCTATTGAGTCTGCCCTGTCCAGCCCAGCAGCAGTAGAGCTTTTCCTCACACAGGATCTCCCAACACAGGGGTGCCATGATTTGAGAGGATAGGAAGGGGTAGTGGGGAATGCACTTACTGCTGTTATCGTTTCCACAGAGGTAGGAGGCTAGACAGCACAGTGAGCATCAGCAAGACCTGAGAGATACTCTTCCACCATACAGTAAGGTACTAGCAACCTGTAGCATAACATTCTCACAAAAAAGTTAACCATAAAAAGAAGAGAAGGAAATCAGCTTGCATTTGCTCTCTTATTTTTTAAGGGTATTTCCCTTAGCACCCAACGCTTGCTCGTGATCCCCAAGGTGCTCACCTGCACCTGAGCAGCCTTTGCTATCTTCAAGCAGTCCTTGCCCACACAGGTCTTTGGACTTGCACAGAGGCTCAGATATCTCCCACTTGGCTCTGGTATTTGGAGCATTTTCAGTTCCGTCCAGAAACAAACCCAAAACAGTTCACTTTGATGTGTAAAGTCTGAATTAATGAAATGACTGAATTAATGCTTGTGCCTCTTGGGGAAGAGACCAAGGGGATCATGTTGGCCTATATTTCATCAGAGGAAAAATCTTGTTTACTTTCACACAGAGACCGAGATTTCTTAAACTGTATATGGTTTCTGTGTTGCTCAAGCTTAGGATCTCTGAACCTGCTCTGTTCCCTGTGTGGCAGCTTTTTGCTGACTTGTAAGCTCCTGGTCAGAAAAAGAGCAAAATTAAACTTTAATTTATTTGTCTCCTTGAACGTTGGAATGGGATTTTGAAAGAAGCATTTTCTCTGGCTGTTTAGGACTGTGCTGGAGAGCAGAAATGCCTTGCTCGTTCCTGTGGAGGGTTATGAAGTTCAGTTCCTTAATGGTTGCCAAGCACTTGGGTGCTGCAAAGATTAATATTATAGAGAAAATAGGGCCATGGGGAACATAGGATCCTGGAGTTAGAGCAGGCTTTCATTGGGGTGAGGAGAGTTGGGTGCTGAGAGGCCCCTGGCTCTGTAGTTTTATCAGTGTGTGGAAGGGCTGTCTGTTTGGTTATCACCATTAAACCACTGAAGAAGAAGAAGAGGCGGTTCTCCCTTAAAAAATAGCACATATCCTATAATTAAAAATATGTGCTTTCACATTTATGCACTCAGAGGCTGAATTAAGGTAATAAAAACATGCCTAAATGTGCACTTCATAAGGCTTTCATCATGCAGTTTATAGTTTTAATATTTTTGCACTGGGTTCTGTTACTCTGTGTCGGTTTTATGTGCAGTCTGTCTGGAGCGGTCAGGGATGGGGTACAGACAGGGACAGTATTTGCATGTGTTTTTCTCAACACGGAGAAGCAGGAGCTGGCAGCCCCAGAGCTGCTTGGGGCCAGCCTGTCTGCCAGCAGATCAGGTTCCCTGTGTCTTGGCACAGTGGTGCTTTACTAAATTACGATCTGAGCCCTCTCCACGCAAGGCATGTTTTTCCAGCAAGTTGAGCATATCAGTTAAGCTGAATCTCAGATGGACTCTTCACTTCCCTGGAAAGGATAGAGCTCTTTGTTATCCTAATTAATCATTTATTAGGGATGCAAGATTTTTATCATGTGTCACAGGATCTGCTCAGCATCTTGCAGGGTTAGCCTCCAACTTGTTTGCTCAGGTCTAGCACTGGACAAACTACAAATGGGCAAGGAATGGACTTTTTCATTATTTTTTCTTTTATTTGAGAAAGCAGATCAGCTTATGCCTTCCCCATACAAAATAGCTTTGAGAGAGAGCACATTTTTCTGCAATAACATTGATTATTTTTCTGTGGCTCTTACTAAGAGAGAAAATGTGTTGATTCAGTCCCCGCTCATTGTTTTGACAGAATTTTTTTTAAAATTATTCTTGTCTGTCCAAGACATGTTTGGGAATTGATCCTGGATCAAAGGTAAAGGAACAGGGCAGAACTGCAAAATTTCCTGGATTCTGCCTGGTCCCTTGTACTTATTTGAGTAGAAATCCATTAAGATTACAATCTCAATTTGTAGGATGATAACTTGTTCCAGTCCCTTGGTTTTGTAAAACAATGCTATAGTCTCCAAACCATCTCGGGGGTGACACTCTGGCTGTTCTTTTGCTACTTACAATCTGTTATGCTGCAATAGGAAGCTGTAAACGGTTTTATTTGTCTTTTTCTACACAGCTCTTGTAAATCTTTCCTTCGCTGCTCAAGGTGTGACTTATGACTCATCAGAGGGTTGGTGAAAATCACTCTGCAAGGGATGGGAAGTACCAATTTGCAGGTCAAATAGCCAGTAAGTCATTGGTTTATAAGGACAGGGAAAAACACTCCTGGAAATCACAGCTCTGTTCCTTTTAATAGTCATCTCTACTGCTTGTGGAATAGTAATTGTATTGCTTTCCTCTGACAAGGGTCAGGTGATAGTGTCCCTGCAAAGACCTGAGTGTACATTGCCACGCTATGTGCGGGCTCCTTCCCTCTAGATCCACCATGAAAACAGGCTTGGCAGAGTTTTGACATCAGTACTGGTACTGATGCTTTTCCCCTTGCATAAAAACAATCCTCACCCATGGCTCAGCTTGTTGGCAATCCTAAAATGTGAAATGTTTTCCCATAGTCCATAGCACTGGCAGATCTGTGCATGGGTGATGTCTTCTGATGTTTTCCCACATGCAGCCCCAGTCAGGCCTTGGACCTGCCAGGTAGGACTTTGCCACAGCAGGAGCTTCAAGGAAGATGTTTGCAACAAATTTTGAGTTTTGCATTGAGAAAGCCTTTAAAGGAGTGGGAGGCTGAGTCTGCCTGTGCTGATGTCAGTCTGGATTTAGCTGCATTGAAGGGAATGAGGTTAGTCTAGATTGACACCAGTATAAAAGGAGGGCAGAATTAGGCTTACAGTATCTAAAAAATGTCTTAGGTCTTGATTCATCAAAGTGCTTAAGTGTGGCTGAATTCTTCCTAAAGCCCGTATGTTAGCATTTTGCTGACAAGGGACATTTATTTTTATTCAGAAATATCAGAAAGGACTAAAAGGAATGTTTTTAAAATGGCTTGCTTCTGACTAGAAGTATATTTGGCTCTAAATTTCGGGGCAAATGTGAGGAAAATTGTTTTAGACTGCGAATTTCTTGTATGTTAAATAGCGTATTAAACTACAGAAAGTGGCTTCTAATGAAAATAGTGTCTGTTGTGATGGCAAGATTGCTAGTATAGTAGTGTAATTATTATTTTTGATAATGAAAGAACATATTATTTTGAGCAAAGAAAGCTATGGAGTGGTCATCATGTAGGGATAGGGTTTTTTTTTTACTGGTAATAACCTGTTTCTATATGTTATAATCATGACATAATCACAGTTTTGAGATAATACAAGCACTTGCCTGCCCTTTGTGCATCAAAATACCCCAGAGATGCAATTATCTCACAGCCACTACATTTCTGACAAGTCTTATTGCTTAAATATTGCAAGCTCTGAACACTTATATGTACAGAAAACATTAAATATTCATTTGCTGATACATGTATTTATAAAAAGCTCATTTCTCTATTGAGTGAATGATAGTTTTCAGGTCACTCAATTCAATAGCTGTGAAGATATTTGAGGACTCAGGAATTCTTGCTCATTTGAAGTTCTGTAGTTTTCTTTTTCTTGGGCAAAATAAATGCATTAACTACTTAGCTAGGAAACAGGATTACTTTTCTTCCATGGTTCATTCTGTTAATAGTCCCTTCACATGGCATATGCAACTGCCCTGGCCTAATTTCTGTATATCCATATAAATATATAGCTCTGAGCCAAGCTGCAGCTACTCACATCTTTTTCTGAGGCGCAGACTGACCTTTCACCCTCCTCATGCTTTGTCATTCATTGTGGGGATACAGCCGTGGTTAGGCTGCAGGAAGGGAGGGAGGTTTCTGTTTCATCTCTTCTGTCTCCCTAAGCTTGGGGAACAAAATCTGATTTTTTTGAATCATTATGAAGTGCTTGCCTTTTCCAGAGGAGGAACAAATCCACCAATCCTCCCCTCCTCAAATGTGTCCTTTATTTGTGCTGAAGAGTGAGTACCTCCCTAGTCATTTCTGGCCAAAGCAACTCCTTGTGTTGAACCTAGTTTTGGCCAGCTGGTGTCTGGGTGGCCTCAGATTCAGCAAGAAAAATGACCAATACTAGCAGAAAGTGTTAGAAGATGCCTGAGCTTTAAAAAAGCAAACCAGTTTGGTCACAGTCTGTATCAGCATAAAACTATCTGATTATTATTTTGAAGAGTGGATATTAGTGGCTATGTCTAGACTGTTTATGGTGTCCGTACTGTATGTACGTGAATACTGTCCATGCCCCAGGGTCTCTTTGGAGCCTCTGTGTTGCTCTGACTGCTCGAAGTGCCAGTTTTTCTCCTTTCAAGCTGCTCAGGATCAGGAAGGAGCCAAGGATCTCTCCGAGTTTTGCTCTCAAGTTTCAACAGCAAGAGTAGTGCATTAGTGTCACCTTTGATATCAGTAAATGACCTAGGAAAATTTGACTGAGACCCAGGAGGTCTCACCAGTGATTAAAAGCCAGCACAGAAATGGGCAGCTGAGCTGTTAGAGGTATGTGTGGCCCTGGGTGCTCCTCTGCTGGCATGGCCTGCTGAAGTGGTAGATAAACCTGGGGGTTGCATGTTCCTCAATAAGAAATTAAATCCTCTCCTAGCAATTGCCTGAAACATGACATCTGGTCTTTCTGACAAGCTGAGCAGTTATGCTGCCACTTGTGCTTCTCCAAACAGCTCAGCTAGTGTGAGGGGGGCTTTGCTTGCATGTACCAAATACTAGTAAGGCAAAGTAGCTAAACTGCTTCTAGCCTGAAACTTTGTCTCCTGTTCAGGTGCAGGAGGAACCTTTGAACTGAGGAGAGTCTCCTGCACTATTCTTACTGGGAGTGGGGGTGGGGGGAACTATACACACAAAACCCACCAAAAAAACCCAAAAACAACCCCCCAAAAATGAAACAAACAAACAAAACTCCACCAAACCCAAAAAACAAACAAAAATCCCCCAGCCCACCACAAAGCTCTGCAATTGCAGATGTGCCATGGCTTCACATTGGGGTAGTACCACTCTAGTGACTGAGAACCATGTGGGTTTGCAGTACCAGTCCATGGTGATGCTTTTGCAGTTTGATGTTTTATTTCCATCCTTCTGCAAAGCCTGCCTGTCATCCTGCTCTTATGTTACTTCAAAAACAAACAAAAAAAAGAATAAGGAGGAGGGGGTGTCAAAATGCCTTTTGTTTTGTGTTTTTTATCTATTCAGCCCTGAGGAAACCCTTCTGATAGCACCCTCCCACAGGTATACAGCTGTTTAGCTGTTTGAAGGAGAGTATCACTTTTATGCTTCATGCACTTGAAAGGAAGTTAAATAAAGAACTCCTTTACTCCTTTTAGTTTGTCTTGGACTCTTCACCCCTAAGGAAATGTGAAGCCAAGCGGAATCAGGAAAGGGCTATATAGCAAGTGGTTTGTCCGTGTAATGCATTTGGTTTTAATTGCCTCATTAAGTCAGGTTGTGATGGATTATATGACTTTACCTAGTGCAATCTGACATAATGGGATGCTGTCAGAAGTTCTGGAATAGTGGAGTGATATTCACTTGACTGGGGTTTTCCTGCCTATGTTTATAGCCATGTCGATCACTCACAGTGGTTATATGCATTAAGAATGCCTTGGCATGAGTAAAAGCAAGGCCATTAATGCTTTTTGTCATGATTACTTGATGGGTTTGTTGTTCCACCAGGAATTAATGCTTTGCTGGTAGCACAGGAAGGAGGTATGGGGCTGTTCTGCTGTGGTGCCACGGGGGGTGGGTCTCAGGCTCACAGCTTTCTGATGCTGCCTTCCAGGTCTCTGTCCATCAGCTGTTATCAGGGATTGCAGCCATTAACAGCACAGCCATTCCCTGCAATCCACAGATTAATTTTCAGCTGAGGATAACTGAGATATTTTAAATTCTTTGGCTGGTGTTTATAATAAAGATGCCTGAAATAGGCCCCCTGCATGCTGCACATCTGTTTCAGAGATGGGTATAGGAAATGGAGGTGTTGTGTCCAAAGCAAAACAAGCTTGCTTGGCAGCTGGACTGGCTTTGCTGCTCCAGCCACAAGGGAATCGCAGCCCTCTCTTATTTCCTGGTTTGTGTTGGTGGCTTGTGTAATGGAGAGATGCAGGAATAACCTGCTCTTTCTGTGATTGGTGAGTTTTGTAGGTCTCAAACTGTTTAAATAAGGCTTTTGCCTACCCAGGAGCTCAAATATCTCCTCCAAAAAAGGTGGAGGAAAAAAACCCAGCCTCAGGTAAATCATTATGCTGTATTTGTTTCCTAAATCCTGTAAAAAAAGAAAACAGTCATTTTGAATACAATTACCTTTGCTTTTTCCATTTCTTCCTTAGAATTTCCCAGTTGTTACATTAATTTTTGGATTCAGCCCAAATTTATGAATATTTATTTGTCATCTTCATTTATCCCTCTCTCTCCACCCCATCCTTTTCCAGAATGATTTCCAGTGGATGAACTTTTTGGAAACAAATATTTCAATGTATAGGTCTGGCTCACCCAGCATGTATTTCCTTAAATAAGATGATAGTGATGTTTTTTTACATCATGGGTAGTTCTATTTAATTACCAAGAGCTGGGCTGTTGACTTGGATGAAGCCCATTATGTGTAAATGCTCTTACATATATTGATTAGGATGGCAGGTTTTGACAGATGAGTCAGCCAGAAACCTTGAAATACACCATTTGGGGCTGGTTTTTGGTGATAATGAGTCTCAACTGCCACAGGCTTTTTTTCTTTTTTTCAAAAGTTCAGAGCTTTCTCCTTCATCAGGACAAGGGCATCCTTCAGTCTCTTGAAATGGATGCAGCACTGACTGTCTTCCTGCAGCAGTCACTCCTGTGGATGTTCAGAAGGAAATCAATGAGATTTAGGAAGTGTTTGGCGATAAGGTAATTTGCATTAAACCTCACTGAGAAGTTGATTTCCATAACCATTTTTGAGATTTGTGGGACAAAAATGAATTCTGAATCCGAAAACATCTAAACTTAAAAATTTTCCAAAGAAGTTGAAACTTCATAATATTTCTCATGAAGACACTGAGATGGGTTTCCAGGAGAGTAGATTGCTGTCTGGCATTTCCATGGGATTTCGGCTGAACTTCGCATTATTTTTGTCAGCTTCATTTGAGCTCCTCAGCGGGAGGTGGTAGGAGACTGAGAAAATTCATGCCTAGTCCAATTTACATTTGCTGGGACTTACAGTCCCTGCAGCTCTGTGGATGCCTGTGCTTCCAGACCAGGAATGAACTTGCAAGTGTCAGTCAGGGCTGAGCAGGTTGTTTAGCCCCACAATTAGTTTGACCACCATGACATGCGCTTGTAGTGTAGGACGTGAAAACACAACTGGATGCCCTTCTTGGTCAGACTCCAGCATCCACCTGATCCTGACTACCTGCACAACCTGATCCATGAGACAGCTGCCTCTATCCTTCCTCTTCTCTCTTTGCCCTGACAGGTCCCCAAACCAGTTTGTTTCCGAGCATTGTATATGTTGTGGCTACCAAGGACTTGGAAATTTATCTTTGTTTCTTACTTTACTTCTGGTACCAAGTGCTGGTACTGAGCTCTCAGCCCCACACAAGCAGCCAGAGTTGGTGTGTTTTGGGATAATGCAAGCCCATGAAACAGTGTGGAAATGTGAATGCTTCTCTAGGGGCATAGAAGAAGCCATGGAGCTAAGAATTAGTCTTGATAAACTCCAGGGAGTTTTTACTGTAATGAAGCTCTTCAGCAAGAACTGTTGTTTGTTTGGAGCTGCAGTGCAGTGGTTATTTTTTTCAGTAAGAGCTTCAACTTCACCTAGGTACATCTGTAGTGATTACAGGACTGAACCTGAGAATATGCTACACTTCACTGCTGTTGGTGACAGGCTTCAGTAATACCTACCTCTACAATCCTAGGGGTTTAGACATCTGCTTATTTGGGCTTGCTGCAAATTACACCCCCAAGGAGCTTAAGGAAGTGAAATAATCTGTCATGACAGTACATGGTGTGGAAATGTCCTTCCTTAACCATCCTGCTGATGTATGACTTCAACATGGAAGCAAAGGCAGATTGATGGCAGAGAGCAAGTAGAAGTTACTCTGAGGTTTGGGTTTGAGCTGGGGTAGACACTGGAGAAAGAAGTAAAGAGGAGAGGGAAATTTGGTCCAGAAATGTCATTCCTTCTGTTTCTGAACTGTCTGAGATGCTGGTGAGGTAACTCTTCTTGTACCAGAAGCACTGCTGTGTATTGCTTTGTTTTGCAGTGCCATCTTCTCAGAGTATTTTGTTTCAATTCCCTTAGTACCCAACTGGGAGACCTGAGCCTCTGAACAGCTGTAATAAGCCCAAGACTTCATTTCCAAATCATGTCTCTTGAGAACATTAAGAAGGTGGCAGGGTTTAGGAGCAGTGAGCTGGCTGCTTCTCACAGGGCATGGCAGCTTCAGGGGTTAGGAGACACTATAGTTAAAAGGGGATCATGAGCCAGCTGAGAAGCTCTGGCACACATGCTGAGATCCTGGGTGGAAGATAAGGGAAGAGGGGAAGGCAGTGAGAAACCTGGGAACAGCCTTCCTCTTATAGCCCTCATCAGAGGTGAGCCCTGGCCACAGGAATCCTTAATTTGAAGGAGCAAATGAAATTGTTTTTTTCCTCCTTAATAAGCTTAGATCCCATATTGCTGCCCTAATCACTGGTGTCTGAATGCTTTGAGGTCTTGAATGTATTTGCATTCTCAGGTGCATCTTAGTGGTGGAACATGCTCTTATCCCTGTAAATTATCTAGCTGGGTGGTTGAGGCAAAAGCTCTGCTGATTGCAAGGGGCTGGCTGGGCATCATGTGGCATAGGCCATCACATTGCAGAGGTCCAAAAGCAATGCTGTTCACCTCTCCCATTGGTAAGCCATGGACTTCCCTGCCAAGAAAAGGAGCAGTGTTTTGGGGCCAACTGGCAGCTCTGAGGTTCCTCCATGATCTGGCCAGAGGTCCTTACAGCCTGAGCCATCTGCTGCTTGCAGGAATCTGCCTCTGGCCTCTCATTTCGTGTGTACAGCAAGGCAGTAGAAGTTACTTCAACTTGAAATGCTCAGGAGTAGGCTTTGAGAGGTTGATTATTCACAGTGATTCCTGACACTACTGGAGAATAGAGTAGGGTTTGTTCCTCCTCAGCTTTCTTATTGGCAAAGCAGTAACATTTGTTGGTGTGAATCCCCTGCTAGGCAGTGAGCTTTGGAGCCTGTGCATGAGGCGTGGTGGTAGTCTGTTTGCCTGCAGAACAGATACAGACTGGGAGGTGGGAGAGTAAACTGTGGCCACCTCACCTCACTGAAACACGCTGCTTTGTCATTGCATATTTGGTCTGTGGCAGGTTAAATCTCTTCATAGTTCTTATGAGTTGCTGAATCCCTCATCTCCGTTTGAACTACCCACCAAAACACACACTGTTTGTGAGAAGGGCCATGTTTCTTCAGAGTTTGAACCAAATCCCACATCTTGTAATCAAACTCCCTAGCAGTTAATGCCTTTTCTGCATGGCACCCTCAGGCTAAAATCAGATCTGCAGGATTCCACTGATGCCTTTCCAGCCATCCTGTCTTAAAAGCTGTGTGTGCAACTTGACTCTCTTTTTTCTAGTCCTTCACTTATGAGCCTCAGGAATTCAAATGAAAGCAAAATTTTGGACTTGTGTTTGTATACCTTTTGCCTCTGTGAAGGGGTAGAGATTATTCTCCCATAAAAAGCATTGTTGCAATACCAGTGCCTTTAGACTCAGATACTACTGTGCAGCTTGTGATACTTTATATTACTGAAAAACTCTGTTTCTCTGAACTTGTTTCCCTCTGCAGCTGTCTGCCAGACTGCTTTTGGCACAGAATCAGTCACTACCTTTCCAGAACAAAATTTCAGAGAGGCTATAGCATGTGAGTGCTGAGAAATAGTACCTGAAAGCATGAAGTTATAGCATTGTAGAGCTGAAATTAAGTAAGTAATATTTTGACATGCAACATTCAAACTTTGACAAAACAAGACCCAGAGTTTAGCTTTAACAACTTTACGTTGGTGTCTCCATTTCCCCTTCTGGCAGAAAAATGTCTACCTGCATGTTCCTAGGCTTGGCTGCAGCATACATTTGGGTCTTTGCTAGTCCCAGGGACACCTTGGAGATGTGTCAGTCACCAAATGCCATCATTTTATCCTGTTTTTCCAGGGCTGTGGCTCTTACCCTCCCTAGAGAAGCTTGACAAAGACTATTTAATGGTGCCATTACAATTCCACAGTAATGTTCAGAGGCTGGAAGAGTACTGCAGGTGCTGGAAGATCTTATAAACTACTATCAAACAAGTGAAAGAAACCAAAGTAATTGCAGGAAGGGACCTGGGAAAGAAAATGTGCAAGTCAGATAAGTTTGTATTTTACCCACACTTTTAATCATTTCCCATGATAAATGGCTTCTGTTTGCTCCCTGGTCTCAACATTGTTATTGTTACAGTGAAAATACCATGGCCACTGTCAGGTACTGAAATTTATGTGGCTGGTATGGGTTTTGTCTGTACAGCAATTATAGCCCTTATTCATCCACAGATATTTTTGAACAGTTATACGTTTTCCTGCCCCCCAAAAATAAAACCCGAAATCTGCACTTGACACTTAAAATTGGGAAGATTTTTAAAGCCATCTGAGTTGTGGGGGTTTGTTTGTGTTATTTTTTCCTTTTGTTTTTGGCAATTTTAATTCTGAGACCACATTCCCTTAAATAAGCATGAGCTTAGCGTGAGTGGTTGGAATTAGCTGTGTGAATCCTTAATTGCTCTTTCAGGCCTGTGCTCTTCCATGACTTGAAGATTTGAAATCCCCGGCTTTCATTTCTGTAGCTGCAGTCAGGCTGGTAAGATGCTGCACACAGGTGGCAAATCTCCAATGTTATCCTCTTTTTCTGTTGCCTTAATTTATTGTCATGTTTGTTTTGTAATCAAGCCAAAAGCCCAAACTAATTCACTTGAAATGCTGCAGTTGCAAGACACCAAGTGGTTGTCTTCTCAAAAGCTTCTCATGATCTTAGCAACAGCTGGAAAATACCTAAGGGGAGAGAGTTAAATGCCAGGGCCTCAGCAAAAACTTGCAGAGGAGATCAGTGTCACAGACTGTTGTTTAAACAGTTGAAGACTTCACAATGGTGCTGTATGTTGTGATTAATAACTGCAGCAAGCAAGGTGGTGTTTTGTGCTGTCTCTAGCCTCACCAAGCATAGCAGAAACTCAGACTTAGCAACAAGCAAAACAGATTCAGGTAGAGAAGGATTAAGTGAGGGCTTACTGGTGAAATAGTGTGTGGAGCAGGATGCCTTGCTTTGAAGGCACTTTATTCGGTGTTAGACGAGAATGTGGTGTCTCTATGGTGTCTCTCTAAACTACAGCAGACCCATGTGTTGCATGTGATTACTGAGAACCATGCTGCAGCTTTTGGTGGTGCATGAGATCTCCTGTTGGCTTTGGAAACTTACTTTCAAACACTACCTCTGGAGAATGATGCATTCACTTTTGCCTGATGGTTGCCTGCCAAAAAACAGGCCAGAAGTTTGGGTATGCTTTAAGCTGTCAGCTGTGACTTGGGCAGCCTGCCATATAAGGCAAATAGGGCTGTGTTTCTGCATCCCTTACTCCTTAGGGTCTTCCTCCTGAAAACTTACCTTCCTTTTGTGTTTGTGGCAGATGTGCCAAACCTACATTTTATAAAAACTAAGGGTAATAGCATTGGCTGCTTTCCTGTTTGAAATCACCTGGGATGCTCCAGTGCTGAGAAATACCTAATAATGCTGGTTAGGGAGCAGCCCCTTCCATGGGGTATAGTATGGCTCTGCTGTCAGGGGTAGGATTAAACAGAAACATGAAGGAGAAGTGGGTTGCCTGGGCTGAAGTAGAGCAGGTTGTTCTCAGTCTTTCTGGGCAAGAGACAGCCACTGTATGCTGCTGACTCATATAATGACCCTTGTGCTGATGCTGTTCCCTATCATTTAACACAAAAATAAAACTGCTAAATTGAGACCAATTGTGGTTTGCTTTGGAAAACAGTTAATAGCTGCTATATTTTAACTCCAGGAGTGTGATTGGAAAAGGAGAGGGAAGTAAATAGTTTGGATTAACTTGGCAATATTAAACAGTTATTATTGAACTTTCCTAAATTCTACCCAAATCTTTGCTCAAATCAAACAGCTTCAGATAATTGCTGAGAAGCAGAAGGTGAAGCTAAGTGGGAATAGGACATAAAAAGAGTGTGTGATTATCTGAATGGAAACCAAAGCATTTCCAGTACTCACAGTAGTTATTGAGTTGCTTTGAAGGATTTTTTTCAACCCTTAAATCCTTAGTGCTTTGAGGCAGCGATTTCAGCCTTCAAATAAGAGCAACTTGCTGCCCTGACTGCAGAATAAATTTTGAAAGCAATGTGAGTACAATCGACAGAATTAACAGCTAGGCTGGCCATAAAGCAGAAATCTTTCAAAGACAGGCTATTGAGAGATCTCATGATTACTTAATCATGAAAAAGTAGCCTACATGGCCTGGGTGGTTCATGGTGGCTTTGTCACATTTTATAGTGCCCAGCCAGACCCTGCTTTAATACCAACATCTCTGCTCTGGACAGCAACTGCTCTACAGGCGTTTGAACACTAAGGCAGATAGTGACACTGCATCAAAGAATGTTTTTCACTGTCCCTGTATATGAGGGACCACACAACGCTGTGGCAGGTGGGAAAGTGCAGAATGGGCTGAGTACAACTAGTATCTGTAGTCATGGGGGACTTGCAAGTTGTATCTCTGGTCTCTGAGAGCTTATCGCAGCAAAATGCTTTAAGTTGCTCGACACTGTCTTGCTTTCCTGTTGTTCACTATATGGCTGCAGCTTTCTTAAATATTAATTAAATGAAAAAGGGATTGCCCTCAGATGGCCCTCTATAGCATTGCTTGCTGAATTGAGAGTCTGGGCTCCAAGTGCCTGTGGTTTTTGCAGAAGTGGTAGTGGTGACTCAGTATGGATGACAACTGGAATTGGTTATGTCAGCTCTAACTAATGATATCGAAGACCAATAAAGTGACTCTTAGATTGGTTTGGCATTATTATTCTCATTATCAATTATGTAGACATGACAGCAGCATTAATGTTAGTATTAACCATCAAAATAAAATTGAATTGTACTCATAAATCTCACTGATGAGGAATACGTGAAGGATTACAGCTATTCTCTAAAGGAAAGGAGAGGAAATGGAGTGAATCTGGAGTAGGAGTCAGATGGAGGTGGGAGAAAATTTGGGGAAGGATACCAGTATGCTGAAGATTGTGCAAAAAAGCAGCTCAAGCAAAAGGGAGCAGGAATAGGGACAAAGTCTGCTGCTGCCTTGGGTGCCCAAGGTTGAGTTCTCCTGCATGTTAGCAATAAATATGTACCTTATCACCCTTGAGCCCTGCTACCTCTGTGTAGTGCTTCCCCCTGCCCTTTGGGACTCTGCTGCTGGCTTGATGTCTAATCTGAGAGCCACTGTGAAGGGTTTCTCTGTTGTGTGAAGCTGGGGCAAGCACCCAGCCCATCTTCCAGGGTGTTTGTGAAAGCCTTAATTCCTGTGAGGAGCACAGGGATTGCAAATGGCAGAGACCAATGCAAACTGGGACATGCTCTTGCCAGGAGCAGGCTCTGATTTGGGTACTGCTCATGGACATGAGGAAATGGAAGCAAACACATCTGTCCTGCCCTGGAGGGGAAGCAGGGAGGATCCTTGCTCAGCAGAAGAGCTACCTTTGCTCCTGGGTAGCTGAGCCAGCTCTGACCAAATTACTTCTTGCCCTGGAGGAAGGTGAAAGAAGAATTACACCTCAGAGGGATGCATGGGAATGGCACAGTTTCCTGGGGTGGTGCAATTTTCACAGTGCTGCTTGTTTGGGACCACATCTCATTAAATTCTGGGCTTTAATGAGCTGAGAAGACTGCATCTGCTGAAGTTTGCCATCGGTGTCTGTTCTGCGGCAGTACCGATGTGGCTACTTCTCAATCCAAAAGCTCAGGCCTGAAAGGCTGGGCCATGCTCTGCCCTGGGCTGGCCTTCACATGAGGGCAGTGGACATGGGTTGCATCTTGCTCAGTGGTGAGAGTAATGGCTCTATTTATAATGCCTTAAATGAAGTGCATGATAATTTAATTTGTACATCCATTAATACTATCTACTGCAGGGTTTGTTCTTAATTATATTGCTCTAAATGGAGCGTTAGGCACATTAATGGGCTCTTGGTCCTGCTGCCAGGCACAGCCATATCCATCCCACACATGGTTGCTTGGAGAAAGACCTTTATGCTCCACTAACCCCACTGCCCTGATTGGAGAAGACTCCTCCCAAGATGACAGTCATTGCCCAGAAATCACCTTTGCTTCCTGGAATGTCTAGGAGAATATAATAATGGATGTTTACTTCATATCAATGTGGGAGATAGAATGGTGTTGACTCTCTTTAGACTATCCTGACTCTATCCTTTAGACTGGATATTAGAAAGAAGTTCCTCACCACGAGGGTGATGGAACACTGGAACAGGTTGCCCAGGGAGATAGTTGGGGCCCCATCCCTGGAGGCATTCAAGGTGAGACTTGACAGGGCTCTGAGCAACCTGATCTAGTTGGGGATGTCCCTGCCCACTGCAGGGGGGTTGGACTAGATGACCTCCAGAGGTCCCTTCCAACCCAAACCATGCTATGATTCTCTGCAGGGACTAAGGGCTCCCAAAATTTTCGAAGAGAAGCTCATCCTGCAAAGGCACCAAAATACCTTTGTAGGTTGGCCCAGGGTTGATCTTGCTACTACTGAACTGGTAATCTACCTCTGCCATTGGTTTTTGTAAGATGAGTCATCTCTCGTGGTCTGGTTTACAGCTGAGAAGCCAGTAGTGAAGGTGTGTGTTTGTCACCTCCCAGGCTCCTAGACAGCCTTTCCCAAGCACACAGGGTTGTTTTTCATCTATCCTTTTAAAACTGTTGTTTACCAAACAAAATTATTCTTTCAAGGAAAGTACTTTTCTTATGTCCCACCCATGCCTTGGTTTGCAATGCCATGATGGCAAGAGTGGAAGGGACTCTAAACTCTCCATCTTTGGAGATTGCTGTGGATGGGGGATCACATCAGAGGTTCCCACACAGGGTTGTTGCATTCTTCTCAGTAGTTTAACTGGTGTCTGAGAGTAGTAATGGCCCTAGGTGGACACTGTAGGCTGCACACTGTTGCTTGTTAAAGTCTGTTTAAAAATATCAGAGGTTCATTTAAAAACATTTAGAGGCTCTAAGTTATTTGAAATGTTTAGAGAGTCTAAACTTTTGAAGCAGGGAGAGAAGCTATTTTCAGGGATGTGATTGTGCTAAAAATGTCTTGAATAGCCAGTTCACAGTGCTTCAGTATCTGCAGGAAACTGGGGAAATTACTTGCTTCTTTCCAGAGATGCCGGTGAGAAAGGGGTTGCTGAAAGGTGCTAGATAAATGTAAGTAATTATGCAAGTCCGGGAAAGTCAAAGTTATTTCCTACAGACTGCAGAGTTATTTAGCATTTCTCATAGATGCAGATATTATTTGCTGTCTGTGTTAGCTATTCCTAATCTTTGAAATGAAGCCAGAATTCTTCAAGAGTCATTGCTTTTGCTGAGCTGATGCTGGCTCTTTTGCCTGAGGAGCATTTGAAATCTGCCAGAATGCATGTATTGTCGAAAACAGAAATTGAAAACCCTATAGAGGATCTGCTGCCCCTGTGAGTTATGAGCTTTCCCAAGTCATCAGCTCTGCTGATGAGCCAGCTTGCTCTTGTCTGCAAGAGCTGTGGATGGACAGAGGCAAAAGAAATCCTTCACTTCCACCCTTCTGCCGCCATCCAAAACTCTCTCTTTGGGTGGAAATAAGCTTTTGACACAGGCACACGCATGCATACACACGCGAGTGCTTTCGTGCCTCCCAGTGACCTGCCTGCTTCTAGCTGTCCCTCCTTCCCAGGCAGCTGGAGCTGCTGAGACACAGAAGTCGAGGAGATCCCATCCCCTCTCTGCGGCTGTGAGACCAAATGAATAAAGTGAACAAGGTTTTGAAGATCCTTAAGAAGTCCTCAAGGAGGAGGAAGAGATGGAGAGAGGAGCTGAGGGTGGAGGAGGAAGGGGAGAGCCAGGAACTGTGTGACCCAGGTGGTTTGTGCCGCCTGCACCTCTGTACTGGTGGTAAGGAAACGGGAATGCTCCTGCTCACCTAGAGATGATATGCCTGTTTGATACCCGTTGCTTATGTGACAGGAGAGCTTCCTACAGCCAGCCACTGCTGTCATGCTTTTCAAGGGCTGAAAAATATTGGTGGGAAAAGTGGTAAGGGCAAGAAACTGGGACTTCTGGGTCACCTTTTTAAACCTTCCCTTGCTTGCAGGGTTGGCATTTTGCACATATGTAGAGTGGGGACAGCAGGGAGTCTTCTTTCTAGTGGGATGGTGTTCCTAGAAGTGCAGGGGGAACATGTAGCTCATAGAGTTTTTTGTTTGATATGTGTTGTATTTAGGGATATGTAAGCCTGGGTGTTTATTATGTATATTTGTGCAACACAAAAGCAACAGGAAATAGACAAATTTAGGTTGCTGTTTTTCTGAGGGTGTTTTTGACTGCAAAACTCTGTTACAGCCAAAGTTGGTCTGGACCTAGGTCCATTTTATCTATCCTTATCTTCTTATTCTGTGGCTGTAATATAATTGAAAATTATTCTTGTATTACTGTAGCTATAAAATAAGTCAAATGAAAGAAGCACAGAACATGAAAAAGGAGTTTTTACAATGTTTACTGACATGTCCCCAGCATGCTTGAAGTCTCTGCTGGTGGTTATGACCCAGCAAAGCAAAGCGTGAGGGGCTATGCACTTGGCCATCAGGCTCAGCTTCCTTCATTCTGCATTGCCAGTGTCCAAGGGATGTGAAGTGCTTATGAAACCATGCTTAAGATGAAGCTATGCTAATGTCTGTTGTTGGTTGCCATTTTTTTTTGCTGTCACGTTTAGTAGTTTGCAATAGTATTGTTGCATCTTTTGAACATTGTACAGGCTCTTTTTTTTTCTCTTCTTACTTACTTAATTATGTTGAGCTGCTTTTCTGACCTTATCCTAGAGTGTCTGATGACCCTGTTCTTACAAGGCCCTGGGAGGCTGGTTAGCTTTGTTTACAGTTGGAGGCCTGGGACACAGAGATGTTGTTGGACTTGTCCAGAGTTATACAGATTGGAGAACTGGACATTGGCCTTTGAGCTTGAAGCCCAAGCTTCAGCCTGTATGTGAAAAATGCCGTCTGCTAAAAATCTGCATTTCAAAGGTGATTCAGATCAAATGGGTGAGTGGTAGAAAGTCAACCCAAAATAGATATGTCAAACCCATGAGATGAATTTTCTGGAGAGCCTGTTCCTCTCTGTTCACTGTAATGGAAGTATAAGTGACTGGCTAAGATGTTTTTCGTGGGCTGACTTCTGTGTGGCTTGTAGGGCTTTTGGGACATGAATATGTGACCATTTAAGTAAATTTTGGCTTTACAGCCTGGATATGCTTTGGATGAAGAGAGCCTTTTTTGCAGGCTGTATTACTCTGTAACTGTTTGCTAGGCTGAGGCTTTGTAAAACTCTGAACTGGTGGCTTTTTTTCCTAAATGGAAGATAGGTAGTGGATTAATGCCCCTTCTGCCATCTAGACAACAGTGATAGAGATGCATTGCCAAAAAAAGCATATCTGTTAAGGCAAATGGGGAGAAAAATAGTGCATTCTTGCAGTTGGGTTCTCTGCTGGCAGTTGCTCTAGCAAGTTATATCTACAAAATAAAATGTAAATGAATGCAATCAGTTATTTTGCAGCCTGGAGGCCTAGTGGCATGAAAAGATAAGAGAGCATTTTCCATTGTTTATATGGTGGAGGTGGCTCTTCTGTGTCTGCTACTGTCTCTCTGATACCTTGGCAGCATCTAAATGTTGCCTTTGTTATTAAAAACACATAAATGGGAGACTAATATCTTAACCAGATTAGCGTGGTGTTTACAGAAGCGGCAGCCAGCCCCCACTCCCCGCAGGCTCTCAGCGCTCATGTGCCTTCTTCAGGAGCAGTGCGCAGAAAGCAGAAATGCCATCGGCTGCTCAAGGACTGCCAAAAAAGCAGTTTGTGCAGAGACACAAGGCAAGGAGCAATGGGCCTGTAATGTGTGTCTCTGGTTGAGGGGCCAAGCGGGAGGGATTGGGGGATGCTGGCAAGCTGTTCCTCCAGAGGCTGGAGAGGGGGGGAGAAAAGGGAGGATGGAGGACAATAGGACACAAGAGTGACATTGGGATAATCTCTGATCACATTTAGGCATGTTTAGTTGGCCTGTCAGTTTTTCACATCTCATGTATTTTCATAAGGATTCCTCTTCGTCTCCTGGTTTATCATCTTGTAGCCCCTTAGATTTTCCTATGGACAGTCTCTCTGGATTTCTTTGTTTTGTGTCTTGTGTGCCCCCCCCCCCCATTTCAAAGCA